>JAUTWP010109719.1:0-11775 GCA_033042655.1 Cyathermia naticoides
GAGACATGCACGTGATCTCATCGCGTGATCTCAACCTAGAAGCGGTTTGCTTGTGTCAGCTATTGCCCAAACAGCACGCTTTTTCTCGTTGCTTCAGAAATATGGAGCGCGTTGCGCATCAAAGAAACGTACAAGATAATTATATTCTAAATGGTTAAAGATTTTTAAAAAACAGACATTGCCACTTTAAGATCTTCTAAATTGAATTTTTTTTCTCCCAGGGTTATTCAGTTTAAATAGTTTTTCTCTTTGCAGATTGAGAAAGTTAATTTCGTTGTTGAACGTGTGATGGAAGCGTGCCCACAGGCAATATCTGATATCCTGGCATCAATTGCGAGACTTGATGACAGTTCAGACTTACAGACTTGTCTGGGAAAATGCCAGAAAGAAACGATCACTTCATGGCATGACGCAGATGGTTTGGATGTCTTACATCATGCTATTTTATCACACAATGCTATAGCAATTGGGTGTTTATTTGCACGAGGATTGTTTGTTTCGCCGTACGAGCCCGCGAGCTTCCCCTATATCCATCTAGCATGTAAGACTGGTCAGAGGTCACTTGTAGTGCTTCTATTGCAGGAGCGACCATTCGATAACAGACCTGCAGAGTTTACTTATGGCGAGCAGGAGTCCACAGCTGGTCTCAGTGATCAGTTTCTCAAGACAAATCAGAAACTACAGATGCCCATCGACGTGGCTGCCGCTGCAGGTCATATCGAATGTGTCAAAACTATCTTAGATCTCCAACAAGCAAAAGAGCAATTTTCAAAAAAGATTCAAGGACACCGAGGAACGCAGTCTAAGGTTTTTCACCAGGAATCGTATATCGACATGGCTTGCAAGTGTGACTCGCCCAAGGCACTTCGTCTGCTTTTAACTGAAAATCCACAAAAAGCTGACTTGGAAAGGTCGGTTAGTTTTGTAGTTAAAAGCGGAAAGTCAGAGTGTCTTGATGCTCTTCTAAGATACGATATCGACAGGAAATCTGTATTTGGAGGAATGAATTTCTTTCATGTTTTGTACACTTATGGCATCTTGTTTGATGCCAACAGATACGAAACCCTGACGTTGATGACGTCAGTGTTGTTACGTCATGGACACAAAGCTCTAGCCTTTCGTCCATCGAGAACCTATCCATTATACAGTCTTCTCAGTCATGCGTATGCCAATGAAGATTACTTGAAAGAATCAGCTCCTTATCTTATATCATGCATCCTCTTGCTTTTAAATGCCGGTGCTGACCCAAACTTTGATGAAGTAAAGGTTGAAGAACTGGCTCAAGACACTGAGTGTGAAACTGCTTATGGTAGAGAAGCATACTCTTCTGCTCTCCATTGCCTCTATAACACGGTTGGTGACAATACGATGTGTGGATTGGAAGAATCTACAGAAAATATAGATCGTCTTTCAAAATATGTATTCAAATGTTCAGAACTATTGCTGCTTCATGGCGCCGACCCAAACTATATTGGCAGACTAAGTAATTCAAACTATGGAAATAGTCTGCATGCGTTTGGACTTGCAAGTAAGTATATAAGCACAGCGAAACCCATCATCAAGTTGCTGCTACGTCACGGGGCTGATCCAGATTCAGAAGCTAGTGGTTCATTTCCATTAAACACATTTTGTGACGCGATAATGGAATCTAGTTTAAGCCCATTGACATCACGCCAAGATGTGATAGGAGAGAAAATAACAGTGCAGAATCTGATCTATCTGACGTCATCTATGTCCCAGAAATCACTCTCTGCGTCTGCGCGACATCTACATGATGCTATTAATAGCGCAACGAGCACAGGAAACACTCAACTGGTGGAAACATTTCTTTCTCAAGTTGAAACTTCTGTAAACTTCGTGTGGAGCCTCAAAAAGACATGTCTGATGTGTGTTTGGAAACTATGTAGCAGAAATATCAGAGCAGTGACTAAACTCCCATTACCCGTGTCGGTAAAGACTGAGCTGTTTGACGTTCTTTAGAATCACGTGTAGGTATCAATCATCTCAGTGTTCCTGTTCGTATGCCCAATCGTCTGCGTGTTTCTAGCAGACTCCGCCTTTTTGACTAACAGGCTGTAGTCTCTTTAATAAAAAGAACTGGTATTTATGACCAAGTCTGGTTTAAATGCATTGGCATAGAAAGCATTTTTGCAGTAGCCTACTCTGTTGTTACAACTCAAACTGAGCGGCAAGTGGTCTCAAGCAACCTACTGTGGTTCAGAGACACGCTCCTCAAAATATTTTTGACAAGTAGATGCAATCTAGTGTTTTTTTCCCCCATTCTCCTGAATAGATAAATCGCCTTACAAAACTGGGGTGGTAGCCTAACAAAAATTAAATGAGATGGAATGTTGAGCTATCAACAAGATTTTTTTAGTATTAAAGGTTTCGTATTCGGTGATAATAATAATCTACCATACAGTTTGTAGCCGGTGTCACGGTCTGATTTTGTAGCGTGCTCATTTGTATTTTCGTAACTACGCATGCGCAAGAGAAATTATAACAAAAGATTGTTTTTTGATTACGTAACCGTGCTGAAATTGTATCACCGCAATCTCGCAGAATCTGCATCAAAAACATGTCATACGCTTTATGATTATTCAAATTCAATGTGTTGCTCACTTATATCTTTAAACACTATTGATGACAATATATATCATATACTATGTTAGAAACAGCACAGCTATCTATTTACAATTTCAGAACAGCAATTCACCAATACAAAATGAGCACGACACAAAATCAAACTGTCACACCGGAACCTATCACGGCTGTTGACATTTTTAGTTCTCGCGAAACACATTCGGATCACTTCGTATATTTCTACTTTTAGCCTTGTAGCTTAGCGGAAAGTGACGGAGCTGTTCCGATTGCTATTAAACCGTGACCTTAAGTTCGGTTAAGAAATAGAACTGTTTTGAATAATTAATATAAATTAGATCTATGGATTTGAAAATCTGTTTTAAATTGCAACAAGCAGATTGGCAATTTGTTGATTTACTGACACAGTAGGCTTTTTTTTATATTATCTACTATGTTTAGTAAAAACAAATTCGACACATTGAGCATGCCTGTGATTTGACTTGTCAGTGGGTATGAAACAGTGAAGTTAGACGGTGGTTAGGTTTAAGATTGGATAGCCTAGATTTAAAGAAATGCGTCCCCTCCCCGCCCTAGCATGGCTTCACGCCTTCGCCTCGTTCGGCACACACTATCACACATTCCCGCCCCTGTGGTCACAATTTAGAGTACAAACAAAATCCATTTATTCTCTTTTTTATTCCTTCCTCCTTGATCACAATTTGCTTTACAAATCCGTGAAACATTTTATCAAAAAACCGTGGCCTTATTTTATAGTGTCGTGAAATACAGGGGTACAACATCTTTCTTTCTTCGTATCTCGTATACTTGATAACTTTCAATTATTTAGTGGCTGCTGGCCTCGTGATGGTATCCACACATCTTATCCCACTCTCAATGTGGGTGAGAAAAAACTGGAGTACATTGACACCCCGGGTGTAAATTAATCATTAATTATCACAGATGTTCAGTTAGCCTTGTCGTAAACCACATTAAACGTAATTTGCTTGCAGCTTGCAATGCCACCTAGATCCATATCTCCAGCATTTGTAAGACATTTCTTTAGGTCGTATGATGTGTTACTAATACATCTTACGTTCAGAGAGTAAAAAGACAACTAATGTGAAAGTGGGTAGATAAATATACGTTTAATAGCAATAAAATGCGTTAACGCTCATAAATGTTTCAGATAGTGTGTTCTCAATGACATTCTTAGACGTTTTTATCTCTGCTCTCCTGCTAGATGCGTTATTACGCAGTTTGGATAGGTAAATAGATTTGTGGCAGGATAATGTCAACTCTTAACGTGACGGAGCACAAGCATGCAGCGCATCACGAAATATTGGACATGATAGACAATTGCCACAGCTGCAAGGACAATATTATTGCACGGGTATGAAGGGCAGGAGGGGAAATTTCACCAAAAAATAACCCACACACTGACCTTCATAACTGCACTCACTATGTAAAAAGGACATTTTCAACCAGTCACGTTAACTACGGTGGTATTTCATATGGACTTTGGTCCATATTTTATGTAGAATATAATATAATATGCAACATGATCCAGGTAAATAAAAAATTAAAATATGATAATGTATTTTAATTTAATATATGTAAAATGTGCATATATGTTGCTGTAATACATACATATACTCAAAATCCACTACTTATGTGTACTGGCTCATTATTGTGAAAGACAATGCATTTATTTAACAATGCCAGTACAGCACATTTGCCGTTTTTAAATTATCGACTATTGGACGTCAATCATATGGCCATTCTGAGAGTTTCAGGGTAAATCTGCTACATGTTTATATTAGTAACGAGGAATCTTGTTTATGCATGCAGAACGGTTAACACATACCACGGCGTTTGTCCAGTTGTTGAACCAGTTGGGAATTAGGTCAATCGAGGAGGTTCGATCCTTGAGCATAACGACGTCAGGGGAGAATACTATTTGAACTAGATCTCGCACGTTCATTATTGTAACACCACATTAATATTTTACTTTTTCTGAATAAAACGTTTAATGAAAAACGACTCAAACGCAAAACTTGAATTACGGAAATTTAATTGATTTCCCGTGATTTTTTATTTTTGAAAATATTAAGGGAATTTTTTTTTATTCTTGACGAAAAAAACGGAACCATGGATGAAGTCATGATGTCATGCATCGCTGCTTAACTATCAAAACAGTTATCATTCTAGGCAATTGCTGAAAACGAAATGCATCTACTGTCTAACTGGCAGCAAATGTCATATCAGATTATTTAGACTAAGGGTGGACAAGATCGTACCCTGATCTTGAGCTATAAACCTGAACGATATCAATGAGCTGACTTTCCTTGACCATTTACCAATACAAAGGTGAACCGTGCACTTTGAAAAAACTTTAGTGAAGTCAAACACTTCAACAACAGACTGAACGTGTTTGTTGACACTAACTACATGTCGCGGTAATTGCCCAAATACGCTTAACGCTCTGGTACTTATGAGGTTTTTTCTTCTTCAGACCAGATAACCATGTTGAGAGTTTCTGTCTGTGTATGCTGTGTATGTCAGTATGTCATCATAGCGTGCGACCATCATCAAATTACAGCATACACTTTGAGAAAGCACTAGCCCAAATCCACGCGGTCCGCGATAGGCAATTAAATGTCTGTTCTAACAACTATACCCCTCCATTCAAGTGCTACTTGGCGCATATTTCTCAAAATTACCCCCATCGACGATGAAAAAAATTCAATTCATGTCGGTTTATAAAAGCCAGTGTCTTGTTATCACCTTTTATTGGCTTTCTTAGATGGTGTTTTCAAATAAAAGGGAGACGTGACCGGTTATTATCTGTCTCTGGGAGGCCAATATTAGTGCATGGGGCACGAGACGTGACGCGAGGGCCACCATCTTGCAAAGGCATGCAAGAAAAAAATGTTAATAAAACAACAGAGGCCTGGCGTAGGATTGCTTATTTCTAAGGTAGGTCAGAACGTTTAAACGAGCCAATTCTCATTGAAGGTTCGAGTTGGACATCTCTGGGCATTTCTAAGACCTTAAAAAGGGATCAGTCCCAAAGAGAAACAGGAGAGACTATAGCGGTAATTGATTTTCTAATACAGCGTATCACTGGCATTATCATTTACGAAGAAACCATAAGTGAGAACACTCAATTGTGGACAGAAAGTTAAACAATCATTGCAACATTTACATTTTAGCTTGGCCATTCTCAATTTATTTTAATGAATCCTGACAAGTCACATTTAACCAAATACATAAACAGGAGGCATATTTGTGTTAATGACACCCCAACATGTCATTTTAATCAGAGGTTAGTGTGTGTCTAACATTATTATGTGATTTTCCACTCATGGTCTTTAGAGAAAACTCGCTGCCGCCGCATAGGCTTTTATTTGCAATACACATGCACATAGAACATTGGATATGACGACCTAGTTCATTATCGTCAATACCACAATACCGTAGACCTGGTTAACATTTGTTTTCTGTGCTCCATAAAACATCAGATCGACTATTTATTAAACCAATTAATTCATACAAAACAAATCTAGATTTGAATACTTAACTTTATATTTTTCTAAGTGAGACTTTTAATAAGCAGCAAGCTTGTGTAACTCTCCATGCCTGACAACTAATGGATCATTGAGACAATGCAGTACTGGACATAGTGTTTTCGTGCTTACATTGCCTTAGGTATTCAAGCACGCTCATCATGGGCATGGCATCCGTAATAACAGGATGCCCCCCAATGACAAGAAAAGACAGTACAGTGACGTCACAGGTGTATTAAACGGACGGTAGAGTGCACCCTATCAAGGCCTATTCTATTTAGTTTTCTGACGGAGGTGAAGATAAATTGTCTGACCGGCGTCAATTACGATTGCGAGTAATTTGAAAGAATTGTGTGTGTACAGTCTGGCCGTGGATTCACACTGTGCCTCGTCTCCCCCTCACATGCACTGAATAAATCAAAGCAAAATAATTAGCATGTCTAGATATATTTTTCTTGTAAAAGATAGAGCCCATGCATCACCGCATTGGGGATGATGCAGAATTGAGGACGCCTTTAGAGCCTATTGATTCTTATCTTATCATAGGCTATTGAATGTCATACACATGGTCATTGTGACACATTTCTTTAGAGGAAACCCGCTGCCGCCAGATACGCTACACAAGGAGCAAGAGGTATTTTATATGCATTTTTCGACAGACAGGTCATCAAGTACCATGGCCTTTGATGAACCAGTTGTGGACCACTTGTAAGAACCAAAAATACCCCGATAATCGGCGGACACGCTACCGACTGAGCTACTTCCCGCACCTCTATAGACGGCTGTATGCAGGGATGCATTAGGCGCATGCTCACCTCTAAATCTGGCGATCGCCTCACTCCAACGTAGTAACATTAACACTACGGCTATTAGACGTCATACATATGGACATTTTGACACATTTGTTTTAGAGGAAATCCGCTGCCGCCACATAGGCTATTCGTTTTGATAAGCAGCAAGGGACCTTTTATATGCACTTTCCCACAGACACGATAGCACATACCACGGCCTTTGATGAACCAGTTGTGGAGCAAAATCAATCTATACCAAGACTGAGACTACTGATGCAAAACCAAAACATGTTGTATGTTTAAAAGCTGTAATTCACGAGAGTGACATTTTGTTCACAAAATCACCATTCTAACAACAACAAAATCGTTTGAACATGACTGTATTGTTTTTTTTGTCAGTACTGTTGTACTGCCGTGTTGCAAACCATACCCGATGGTCACAATCATAGTACTCTGATTGGACGTATGTAAAATTTTCTTTATTAATATTTAATATATTGATGTATTTGCAGATATTATCTGATAGGGAATGATAATGATATCACACGCACGCACGTACGCACATACACACATCTGATAAATATTTCATTGATAACAAAAATACACTGCGTGGTTATCTTAAGAATACTGAGGACCCCGGGCAAACAATGTAGACATGACCCTCTAATTTTTATTTTTCAATTTGAATTTCGGGAATCAAATTTCTGTTTCAATGAGATATGACGATACTGGTGACAAGAGTTATATCTTTATTCAGTATGGCATGTTCATGTTGCCTCTCTACTTGCAGGTAATTCAATCTATTGCTGCTAAATCTTCTTTTCTTTTTTGGGTTAAGACTTCTATAGGCTTGTGTCACCTTTATGAACATGGTACTTAAAAGTATAAAAAGTGTCATATAAAAATAACCTTATCAGTTTGAAAATTTACGTAAATATCTACTCTGGAACTAATTCCTCGTTCTATATGTTAGATCTGTCACAATAGGTAGGGAAACATAATATTATCTGCATTCTTCATCAATGCATCTTAAAATGGGAATCAATCCCAACTTAAAAGAGGAAAATTCATTTTCAGAACACTTCACACATTTAAACGGAATCGATCATGAACATTTTAGAGTCTCATAGTAAACTGGAATTTGTACGTTCTAAAATGAAATTGTGAAACAATAGGGGATTTTTCTTCAGCTTCTTCCGGCTTGCTTAATACTTCTAGGAGTGGTGATAACATGATTTTGCTGTTATCTTCTGAAGTACATTACTATTGCAACATGTTCAACACTAAGTGCATGTGTATAGTATGTGTATTAGCCTGAGTATGTAAGTATTACAATATTGATCATCCAATTGTATGTGCTACTCTACTGTCAAACATTAAACTCAAATACACGTGCTATTTGAATGTATTTCTTTTTCTGTTTTTCGTTTTCTTTCTCTCTTTCGCTTTCTTTATTTGTTTACTTCTTTTCTTCGTTTACTTCTGTTTAAAATTGTTTTAATTTAATTTAGTTTTTTATGAATGGACAATAGAAAGTAGACCAGATTCATTGCTTACTTTAGTACAGAAGCGTGGTGTCAACACTGAACTCATTGCTTACTTTAGTACAGAAGCGTGGTGTCGAAACTGCATAGATTGACAATAGACTCGGCAACATAAACAATTGGAGGAAACCATGCTGATAGATGCATGGACACGTGACAGCTCGTCTACACTTCTCGCAAGTAACATGACACCCCTCACGTGTACACGTGTTACCTGCATGCAGTACTTAGTTAATGAATGGATAGATGAATTAATGGATGGATGAATCATGAATGGATGAATAGATGAATGAAAAAAGGGATGGATGAATAGATGGAAAAATGAATGTATGAACAAATGGATGAATGAATGAAAAAATGAATGAATGGATGGATAGATGGATGGTTGGATGAATTAATGAGTTAATACATGAATGGATGGATTATAATCAGTTTCCTCCCATTATATTCGTTTGTTCATATTATTGTTTCGATTATTAATTTTTCTTCCATTCACTTCCTCATTTACTCTTTCTCTCTCACACACACCTTTTGTACAACGTATCTCTCTCACACACACAGACACACACTCACAAATACACTCACACACTCACAGACACACACAATCACTCATGCACACAAACCCACTTATTTATACAACCATTCATTCATATTTAATATGTATCAACCATTGCATTATGCATAAAATCACACGGTGAAACATTACTTTACCATTGGTGCCAGTCCTCATGAAGTATATTTTCCCTTTTTGAAGTAAAATTATCTTTTTTAATAATTATTAGTATTCTTGGTTTAATTACAATAAAAAGGATGTAGAAATTCATATTCCACACATCACCAAGTTTTAAAGATGCCGTAATAAAAAAAACATCACAAAACGTGTTTTACGAGTCTTACCAAGGGACAAAACTCGTGCAGGAACAGCGTCCCGGCTTACCTGAAACGTAACTACACGGACAGGTAATGTACACGTGTGAACGTAACTCGTGATCACTGGATGACGACCATCACCCAGACACACGTTGAACGCGTTAGTGCTCCGTCCTGAACCAAATCAAGCAAAGGTACCATTCTCAACAGCTTTACTAACATCATAATTCATCCTAGCTGTCATTCATGTAAACTTTTACCTATGTTTAGACTATATACTGTACACAGTTTGTTCATTCTTCCGGGATCTAATCTCTTACGCAATAACAAGGTGAAAACGATGACACTGGACAGTGAAAAAGCCTTAAGGGATAGCATCGGCTACTCTAAATTTGTTTGATATTAACAAGACAGGTAACATACGAAATATGTGCATCCCAGACCCGTGCTCTGACCTCGTCCTCTCGGTGTGTTCGTATATTCCATTGTCTCTCCTTCTGTCCAATCAGAACGACGCTTTCGGCGAGAAAAGGTAACGAGAGAGAGCTAAACTGCGGGACCCATATTAAACTGCTTGGACTCGTGAGAGAGGGTTTAGCCGTCGCATCGACCACATCGTTCCAATTCAATTATATAAATGTTTCACATAAAATTCTGGATAGTGGAGTTTTACGGGGCCAGATCAAAAAGAAAATATCCAAACTAAAAATTAATAATAAAAAAACGACAAGACGAGTATATTTGTGTCTTTTGAAAGGATCTTAAGCAGGTGTTATTTTCCTTTTTGTTTAATTATTTTTGCAAGGTAATGATTTTTGACGTACAAGTATGTTGTGTGATTTGTGGATCTGCCCTCGTGCGTTCAGTGTCACGGAGAACTAAACGGGTGTTCACTGAGTCCTGATGTGGCTATTTCTTCGACCAGCGTTTGTTCACGGACCCGCCTGGATCCCCGGGTCTATCTGGAGTGCATCTGTGTTTGTGTGTACACTCGGAGAAGAATCTTCGCCTGGTGTAAGGCGCTACAGCTTGGAGACGGGGTAGCCAGACAGATCGTACAAGACGGAGGGTGGTGATATTTTTTTACCTGTCTGGCATCTCTGGAGGAATATTACTAAGCATTTTAGTTGCATACCGTTCTGTTCACTGCGCTAAACGTGCGTGGTTAAATTCACTAAAGAAATTATTTCTTGGATTTCTACCTCATATTTTGTACGCACATCGTTATTAGTTTTACCTGAATTTGTAATACATACACATTGATGCATTTAAAGTTTAAGTTACACTACAAACGAATGATTGTTTTTGATTAGAAAAGTGTTTGAGTGTAACTTGAGGTAAAACGTGTGTTTCTCAGTGAGTGTGACGTTCAGAGGAGAAATACTGAAGTAACTTCCATCAAGCAGCATCACGAGGATCACCAACAGAAGCTTGTCGAGGTCTCCTCGAACACTGGATTAATACCAAGCTCTTGCTTGCGATATAGCAGATCTTCTCTCGTTTGCCCCTGTTGTTTTTCTTGTTGAATATTTACTCATAGGATGGAAGAGAACGTTTGGTTGTCCGCATGCTAACATTTAGAATGGAACGCTGGACAGCCTATACGGGGGTTGTCACATTATGAGGAAAGGTTTTTTACAGTTGGATTCAAGCCGATGCAGGTAATCCTTTCATATTTTCGTTTGCCGTAAGGTGTTTATTTTGTGTTCGTTATATACAGTACAACAACGTTTTAGAAAGTATTTTTATTGTTATATTTTGCGTTATTTATTATGAGCAATTTACCGTAACAGTGCTATTAAAATGGGTATACATTAGCAGGTTTTTAAGACTTAATTATTTATCCAAAAACAAATTACATACATATTGCTATTTATATCAATTTTGAATTATGATGTCCCTTTAAAAGTATTTTATTGCATCAGAGTAGCGTTGATAAGATTAATAATTAACCTCTTTGTACTTCATCACGTACAGATAATATATATAATTAATTAAAATACCTCTTATTATCTTAAGCCAGCGTTATTATACATATGAAATAACTGAACATGTCTGATAAATATAAAAACATTCAGTCAGTTTCTTTGACACAAAATAGTAGTTTTGTGATCCAAGCATCCACATCAGCACGTGACGATGTCCTTTGTAAATACATGTAGCTGAGAAAACTAGTCATTCGCTTAGCTTTTCCAGTGAGCAGTTATACGTGAAATTAGCCATATAACACATTTGTCAGTGTTTCTAACACGTGCCTCGGTTATACGTGAAATTAGCCATATAACACACATTTGTCAGTGTTTCTAACACGTGCCTCAGTTATACGTGAAATTAGCCATATAACACACATTTGTCAGTGTTTCTAACACGTGCCTCGGTTATACGTGAAATTAGCCATATAACACACATTTGTCAGTGTTT
>JAUTWP010109830.1:0-11774 GCA_033042655.1 Cyathermia naticoides
CACCCTGGGTAGGGTGTCCGACATGATCCTGCCCTGGGTAGGGTGTCCAACATGATCCCACCCTGGGTAGGGTGTCCAACATGATCCCACCCTGGGTAGGGTGTCCGACATGATCCTGCCCTGGGTAGGGTGTCCAACATGATCCCACCCTGGGTAGGGTGTCCGACATGATCCCGCCCTGGGTAGGGTGTCCGACATGATCCCACCCTGGGTAGGGTGTCCGACATTGTTGGAAACCGTGCCCAGGGAGTGCAGAACATTTATTTAGTGATGTAGGCATGTAAAAAAAATTACAGTCCAGTCCATAGCCATGAAATAGTAATGACTGCAATGTAAATGAGTTGATATATTCTTGAAGACTTCAACATAAACATTTTAAATTCATAGAAATCATTACTACAGACTTTCCCAACTGGGAAGATTTTTGACAGTGTATTCAGTAGCTTTTTTGTAATACAGTGAAACCCCTCTAAACCGGACCCTCTTTAAACCTGAATCCTCTCAAAACCGGACAAACAATTTGGTCCCAATGTGTCCATTTAATACAAATCTAACCCCTGAAAACTGGGCACCTCTGAAAACCGGACATTTTACTTGGTCCCAAAGGTGTCCAGTTTAGAGGGGTTTCACTGTACTCACTTTGGTAGATTGGCTGAGAGTGAGAGTAGTTTTAGCAACTCTGTATTAAAGTCACTTTTTTAAATTATCCCTCAAATAAGATTTATATCAAAACAATAAAAAATAAACAGAAAATGAAATATAACTTTTATGAAAAAATAAGCAAAATTGATGTCCAAAATAAACAAGATATAAAATACATGTCATGTAGAAAATATTTTTGCATGTTTTAAACTTCTCTACATGAAATTGTAATTGTGAAAACTTCATTGTCTGAAATCTCTGGATGTCATGTAACATGTCAAGGCAAATTGGTCAGGGATTTTTCCAGAAGGTAAAATTACATACACTAAAATTTCAGATTAATTTTATTTATAATGTTAAAAAATTGTAGAAATTTTCCTTTATGACTCAGTGTCTATGACACATATATCAATGAAAAAGTCTCAATCATCAAATTACCATTAAGTATTCAGTATCTCTTACCAGTGTAACATAAAATGAAATTTAAAAAAAGAGCCTACCATGCAAAGAAGCCTATTGGTGGATGGATTACTTTCAAATCATTTAATGTTTTTGTTACATTCTAATGTATTATGTTTACAGAAATCAAATGTGACAGGTACAAGAAAACACTTTTGTGTCACAATGTTACATAGTATGGAGGGTCAAAGTTTGAATTAATTTTGGGTTATGAAAACTGGTTTTAAGTGACAATGAATTGAGATGTTTTCATTCACCTGTCAAATGATGCACTATCATACATACTCGTCTAGGCAGTGTTTATTTACTTTATTACATGTGTTATTTTGACAAGTTTAACACTTTTGTATCTATGCATGGACAACCCCAGGATCATGTCTCATAGAAACTACCTAACAATACCAGCACCCATCATGTTGATAGCTCAATGATGTCATTAAAATTGTAAATTACCACGTCATGAAAATATCAGTGCGAATAGCTTAAATAAGTATTCTTATACACAGAAAGTAAAGTTTGTTTTGTTTAACGCTACCACTGGAACACATTGTGTTTTATTTTATCAGTGGCTATTGGACGTCATACATATGGTAATTTTGACACATTTCTTTTTAGAGGAAACCCACTGCCGCCACATAGGCTACTCTTTCCGATAAGCTGCACTTTCACACAGACAGGACAGTACATACCACCTCCTTTGATAAACCAGTCATGGAGCACTGGTTGTAACAAACTGCAGCTGGGTCCACTGAGAAGGATAATTCCTACAACCGACCACTTTAAACAAAGGTGGGCATGCTACTGACTGAGCTACATCCCGCTCCTAAGTCCTTTTATACACAGAAGCAGGAATTGAAATAATCACAGGTCTGGTCGCCAATGCCTCTGACAACATTTTAAAAGTAGCACCTTCAAAGAAATTACATATGTCGCTTAACGTTATTCATCCTTGGCACAACTTGGGTCAAAACTAGTTGTGACAGGAGTATTTTAACCCCTTTTTATGTTTCTTTTACAGCCTGTAACATATTTGTAATCAAATGTATGCTGGAATGTTTTAAATTGCAGCCACAACTTATTTTAAAATATTTAAAAGAAACTGGCATTTAAATGCAAAATTTTAATGTAATTGTCTGTAATACCTTAAACACACTATATTCTAGTCTTAAAATTTTAATCAAATAATTTTATTCAATGTTATATACACTAATGTTTAAATTTTGTATATACACTATTAAATAATGTTCAATAGCCAGATTTTTGTTTGTGCTGTATTGTCGTTAAACACCGAATTCATTAATTCATTCTACTAACATATGCATATTATGGTAAAATCTTTTCAGACTGTTACATTAATGTGAAGTCCTGTATTATTAAGTTTCTCTGTAAATCTCTCTCAATCCCAACTGCTTCCATTCACAGGCAAATAAGCACAATTCAGAGATTAGCCATGCATTTCATAACTGCGTGTAACTGAATATAAATGCATGAAAACACGACCACTCTAATACCTGGCTAAGATACAATTTCTCGGCCATTCCTCGCTGTCTGCCGGGATCTAGGTAAACAACATCTCTTGTCAGTGGGAACAAATCCCCGGTGTCTCAACAAAAAAAGATATGGTGGGGTCAAGACCGGGGTCGGAGGTGAATGTGACGAGGTATTAAAGGGCTTCTTAAGCTCATACACAGTGTTTGTACAAGGCTCCAATCCCGTCTTAGTAGGTAACTCACGATGTATGCTTTCAATAGGCAATATCATCCCATGAAATTTATCTCTCAAAGTAGCACATTTCAACATTTATCCAGATTAAGTACGAACACAAGGCTCATGGTTTAACTGTACCTCTATTGTGTATATAAATCAAAATGTCTAATCAGCAAATGTTAGTAAAAATATTATAATTATGAATAAAAAGCACAGATCCCGGATTTTATAATAAGATGGGCCCAAAACCTGTTGCTTTATAAACTGATTTTAATGATAAAAAAGAGATTAATATGTTTTATTTAACGATGCTACTAGAGCACATTGCTTTTTATCTTATCATCAGGTTTTGGTCATCATACATACAGTAATTTTGACGCGTTTCTTTTAGAGGAAACCCACTTACGCCACATAGGCAGTTCTTTCCAATAAGCAGCAAAGAATAATTTGTATCCATTTTCCTGTAGACAGCAGATACCATACAGAAATACTACAGCCTTTGATGAACCAGCTGTGGACCACTGGTTGGGATAGTCCAAACTGCAAATGGGGCCACTGAAAAAGATCGATCTGATGTCTGACTGCTTCAAAGGCGGACACGCTACCGATTGAGCTATGTCCTGCAAACCCCTACAAACCATTATAAAGATTTTCTTGTTTCTTGTCACTGCTGTGAAGCCTTCAGATGATGTTTTTCATTCTCCTGCTTCTCTTACCTTATTTTAAACTTAAAAGACCTATTTATTTTCAAAACATTACTACTTTTGTCCTAGTATATCTAGTAGGAAAATTACAGTTATAAACATTCAATCTAATGTTTTGGTGTCATTTAGCATGGATTCTAAAGAATTAGCTCCGGGGCTAAAAATAATAATTGCATGGTTAGAGAAACCCGATCTTACATATTTTTTCAAATTAATTTAAGATTCGTATAAACAAACTTCTGAATTCTTTTTTTTACAAACAATTTCAAACCATATTTAAGTACTGTTGCCAATTATTTTGTATTTATATAAAATCTTGATAAAAATATAAATAAAAAGTTGTCCACTTTATATTATTGAGGTTACATAGACAATTCATGTTACTGTTATCAGAGCGGAATGAAAATCAAGAATTAGAATCTCTGGGAGATCATCAAGCCAATCACTCTGTGAAGACACGGAGCAAGATCTAGCTCAGTTGGTAGAGTGCGAGCTGACAAATTCTACCAATGTGTTTTTAATCACCATGTTGTCTATACAAACATAAAGGGAGCTGAACATAGCTCAATCGGTAGCATGTCTGCCTTTGAAGCAGTCAGTCGTCTGGTCGATCCTTCTCAGTAGACCCATTTGCAGTTGTGGCCATTTTCCATTCCAACCAGTGATCCACAACTGGTTCATCAAAGGTATGTGCTGTCCTGTATGTGGGAAAGGGCATATAAAGGACCTCTTGCTGCCTTTGTGATGGCAGGAAAACCTCTGAAAATTGGGCATTTTACTCGGTCTCAAGTTTAGAAAGGTTTTACTGTATTTTAAATTGTTACATTCACAATGTCACAGTAAATAAATTAAAGCACCTACCTCTCTTGACGGCACACAAATCGGCGTCCCTTCCTTCAGAAATCCTGACTCTATGGAAACTCCCATAACAATTGGGTCTCTCGAGTTAAAAATAAACTGTGGCATAACACGTAATTTGCACGGAAACACAGCGATATGTTTGAATTCCTCTTGTTTTTTCCTTTTCTGTTCATCACGGTATGCCATGAATTGGTCAAACAAGTGGTAAATAATGTCTGCTGTGAAGATTTTTACTCCAAGACTCTCCGACAACTCTTGTGCGTCACGCTCAATTTTAACATCAAAAGCTAAAATCACAGCATATCTGAAAACATAGAACAGTAGGTTAGTCATGTGAGAGACTCATTGATAATCAAATATGTTTGCCCAATACATGTACAACATTACAAAACACTGGCATTTAGCAATCAAGTTTCGTAAAAGAAGGAATTATTTACAGAGCTTGAATTTAAAGAATTTGTAACCCATGGTAATTTTGAAAATGTTTGGCCATGGGTGAAAAGACTCACTGATGGGAATTTTGATTCAAACTACGGCAATTTATTAAAACCTAACTTTTGCAACAATTAAAAATAAAAGAATAGTTATTTTGCCAGTGTCCAAAAAATGCCACCAGTGAAGCACATATAATTTATTGGCCACCAAGGGTCATTGTAGATATGAGGTCTCCCGAATTAAAAAATAGCGAAGTGATTTCATGCCAAAAGTCGAATTACAACATTGTGGTCACCCACTGACGATATATTTATTTAACAAATTATCATTTTAAACACACTTGAAGAACTGAATGTTTAGTAATGCTTTGCCTTACAACTGGACTTTGTAAACTGAAGTACATATGACAACTGGACTTGATAAACTGAAGTACATATGACAACTGGACTTGGTAAACTGAAGTACTTATGACAACTGGACTTAGTAAACTGAAGTACATATGACAACTAGACTTGACAAACTGAAGTACATATGACAACTGGACTTGGTAAACTGAAGTACATATGACAACTCGACTTAGTAAACTGAAGTACATATGACAACTAGACTTGGTAAACTGAAGTACATATGACAACTGGACTTAGTAAACTGAAGTACATATGACCACTAGACTTGGTAAACTGAAGTACATAAGACAACTGGATATAGTAAACTGAAGTACATATGATAACTAGACTTGGTAAACTGAAGTACATATCACTACTGGACTTGGTAAATTGAAGTACATATGACAACTGGACTTGGTAAACTGAAGTACATATGACAACTGGACTTGGTAAACTGAAGTACATATGACAACTCGACTTGGTAGACTGAAGTACATATGACAACTGGACTTGGTAAACTGAAGTACATATGACAACTGGACTTGGTAGACTGAAGTACATATGACAACTGGACTTGGTAGACTGAAGTACATATGACAACTGGACTTGGTAAACTGAAGTACATATGACAACTCGACTTGGTAGTACATATGACTTGGTAGAATTGGAATGTAGCTCAAGCGATAATGTGTCAGCCTGTGAAGTGGTCGGTCATCAGATCAATCCTTCTTAGTGACTAATGCACTTGTTAAACCCAGAAGTAGAAATTGATAATTATATTTTCTATAATCATGTTTGCTGTCATTAAATGTGCTATTTATTGGGTTTAAGAAAACTGGCTGTAGGCAAGCATGGTTAATTAACTGATACTGCTTAACAAGTCGTCTAGGAGGAAGCAGGATGGGCAGACCTGCACCTGGCAGTCTCTCACTGGCTTGTAATTGACTGCTGAAATATTCATAACTGTCTGACCACTCAATGACAAAATCCTCACAGACACGACACTTCTCACTTGACACCACGGTTCATGCAGCATTACTAGGGATGGGTATTATGAACACTTTCAAATTGAAATACATTATGATAGTTTCCTATAATAATATAGTGGACTCTGGCTAAACCAGATTCACTTGGGACCAAGAAAATATGCTGGTTTAGACAGAGAGCTGGTTTAGAAAGATTTTATCCAGTGTCATGGAGCTGGATGGGACTTTGAAATCATGCTGGTTTACACAGAAATCCTGGTTAAACAAATGCTGGTTTAGACAGAGTTCACTACATATTATTTAAACAGCTTCAAAAAATATATAAATAAATTACATGACACAAGCATCGATATATTCAGTATTTTAAGCTGTGAATAATTTTTTCTTTTTTTTCATTTCCTTAGCCTGTTCCTATTTTCAAGTTCATGTGAATATTTATCTTGGGTTTTTTTATCAATCACAATTAAGAAAATCAGTAAAAATCTAAGTACAGAATATTTCCACATTTGTTGTTAATAATAAAAAAAGTAGCCTATATGGTGTACAAGTTTCTTTTAGAGACTATGTCAATTTAAAAAAATAAACTAAGATATTGCAATATCATGATATATCCCAGAAAACTAATTATGAATGGATGAAGAATTCAAGGACAAATGTCTCAATAAATCTTATAATTCTCTAGAAATCCCAGACACAAAGACATCCATACATCCATGTACAGTGGACATGTCTAAACCAGATCCAGTTGGGACCAATGAAATACGCTGGTTTACACAGAGTCCCCATATACACAGGGAATAGATAGATTTTATCCAGTGTTACAGTAGCTGGATGTAACTGAAATCATGCTGGTTTACACAGAAATCTGGATCAGACAAATGCTGGTTTAGACCGAGTTCACTGTATATGTAACAGGAAACATGTCTACAATTACTGAACAACCAATACATCATGCTTTCTCAAGATTAAAGGGACAAATAAATTGAAAGCTGGTAGTACATAGGAAATGCTATCAATGGAGGAATTTACTAACAGAAGATTAGTAATGGCATCATTCTGGATTAAAGCAGCTGGAATGTCGTGCAATATTGATGAATATCTGACCAAGTAATTAGCCCAGGGTGTGCTTGGCTGGTAGCAGGCATCACTTTCACTCACAGGTGTGGAGGCATCCGTGTCTCAAAGAGCATCAATAGTTAAACATTAACCACAATCCTCCCTGGGATCGGCCAAACAGATGTGCATGACAAACTGTGCATGTAATATTCATTTACGCTTTAATTGCATGCTGGAGATGCCAAGGCCAGTGTAGCCTAATAGTATTGGATGAAACAACAAATGTTTGTGATTCTTTAAAAAAAACACCCCTATATTATACAAGGCTCAAACTTAAGAATTTTTAATCCACAGCAATTTTTTTTTTTTTGACCATGGCTGAAAGACTCACAGGTGGCAATTTTGATTCAACCTATGGCAATTTGTTAAAACAACTTTTGTAACAAATAAAAATAACAGAAGAATCAGTTTCCAAAAAATGCAACCAGTGAAGTACCTCGCCTATGGAAATTTATACAAAGCCACCGTTAAGTTTGAGCCTTGTTATAAAATAAAAACAACATGAAATACTCACTGACTATCATGTTCTAACATAACGGAAGCTTTCATGATGTCTTTTTTATGGACAGGACCAATGTTGATTCCTGCATACTGCAAACACATTGATCAGTTACAATATAATAGAACATTCTACAATACACATTTTTAAAACTGGAATTACATTTATGAAAAGGCCTAAGGGGCCATTCAAATATTACATAATGATCGGGCTGGGTGGCTGTAGGTCAAAATGTTATATACTGTTATAGTCAAGTATTACATGAGGAAGGTGAATGTCTAAAAACTTACAATATAACTGAACAGTCCCAAAAATGTTAAAAGCAAGAATTAAGAGAGAACTAAGCATTGCAAAGAAACAAATTTAACATTTTTATGTTCAGGTAACAATATGAATAAAACATACTGTAGATTATTGGCAGATCAGGAGTTGGTGGGGATGGGGGAGTGTTGGGTGGGGGTTGGTGGTGTTTGGTAGTGTTATGAGACCCCTCACTAACATGCACATAAATCCAAACACACACATTTAAAAGTCATAAATTCAGGATTTGAAATTTGGCATTACAATAGTCTGAAAAAAGAGCGTTGATTTTTGCATTCAGTGTATGACAATCATATGAAAATAACTACCGTATTCTTCCTATTTATAGCACCCCTCTAATATAAGCACCCCTCTAATATAAGCACCCCTCTAATATAAGCACCCCACATGATCATGAACAATTAGGTATCATACTTGGTTGGACAAATGACGTAACATACGAATAAATAGTAAAATGTGAAGAAGAAATTATGCGATAAAGTACATCAACTCACTGGTATTTTGGAAGTTCGTAAGAACTCCAGTAAGGCCTCAAGTGATCCAAGAGTTGATGCCTGGACGAAGACGCCACGCTCCGTAACATTGATTGATTCAAGGATATCCGCAAATGCCTCGGTCAGTTCACTCTGAAATTCAAAATATTTCAAATCTAGTTATATGACAAAAATAATCCAACTTAAAAAATATTATACCCTAATGTTTTACAATTTCTTAATATGATATAGAGATTTCTTATCATATTAAAAAGTTTTGTAGAACAATATAAATCTAATGTGCTACCTAAGATAGATCAAATGTTGCTAACAGAAAGTGTAGGTAAGACAAGACAGTTGTAAATATATGAATACAAGGCTATGGAACAGAGTATGAACCGCTACTCCATTATAACATCCCCAGTCTAATAGCTAGTTGCAAACCATAAATACTACGCAATATAAAGATACAGGACTTGCCAGGACTATTCCCTTTTCTGTCCTGTACACAGTGGATGGCTTATGCCATGAACTGTGCATTGGAAAGGTGTCTGCTATAACAGCTTAGTTCTGAACATAGACGTTAAACAACATTGACTTGGAAGGGCTAAAAAACATACAGATGTACTTGTATTTATTTTAAAAAGTCTATTACAAAAAGTCAGGTGACATTTTTTAGGGTTTAAAAGAAGGGAATTTGTAATGACACCATGGCACATTATTTATTCAATAGCTATAACGTTTTCTAAATAAACCCACTGCTACCTATGCTACTCTTTCTGACAAGCAGTAAGTGATCTTTTTTTTTATCTATTTTCCCATGACACCTAAAACAACCTTAGATGAACTAGTTGTGGACCACTGGCTGGAATGGGAAATAGTTTAACTGTATTAGATCCACTGAAAATAATTGGTCCAACGACCAACCATTTCCCTTGTGGATGCACTACTTTTCAGCTATGAGATGGTCATGTTGTTTAACGTCTACATTCAGAGCCAGGCTGTTATAGCAGACGCTACCTTTGAGCTACATCCCATTATATCTAATAGTAAAGTTTGTTTTGTTTAACAGCACCTCTAGATGACATTGATTTGTATCAGCGGCTATTGGAAATTATTCAAAATCTAATTTTGACACATTTCTTTTAAAGGAAACCCGGTGCCACCACATGGGCGACTCTTTTCAATAAGCAGTAAGGGATCTTTTATATGTACTTTTCCATAGAACAGTACATACCATGACCTTTGAGGAACCAGTTGTGGACCACTGGTTGGAATGGAAAATAGCTCAAACTGTAGCTGGTTCCACTGAGAAGGATTGATCCCGACGACCGACCACTTCAAAGGCTGGCACGCTATCGACTGAGCTACATCTCGCTCCTCTGTCTAATAGAGGTAAACTGACAGAAATACTGTGAATACGGGTCAGCAACATGGCTTATACACCATTAACATCGCACAATGGCCATTTCACACCAATTGTGTGGTCAGTGAGCCAGGTGGAAGGAATAGAGCTTTAATATGACAGGTGTCACATTCAATACAGTGGCAGTCAGTCTTACTACACTTAGGTCAACTTGTTTACATTATACTCTATTTAGGGCAGCAGGCAGAATGTTGGTCATATAAATATTTACTGAAGTGTTTAGAAAATATTAAATACTTCTACATCAATTAGTTAAACATACTCAGTTGGTACATCTACTGAGGAGGAGTAAAAGATGAAATAAGGAGTGAGTAAAAGTTGAAATAAAGATTAAAATAAGGCCTAGTTTTCAGTAGTGTAAAATGGATGAAGCTTGAAAAATCTATGGGTAATACTGCATACCATGAAAGTTGTAATCTCTCGTCCACAAAATTTATATAAAAAAATTGCTAATGTATATTATAAATAATCTCTTTCCCTTCTTATAGAACGTGGTTTGGATATAAACGCTATGTTTAGAACGTGGTTTGGATATAAAAGCTATGTTTAGAACGTGGTTTGGATGTAAAAGCTGTTTAGAATGTGGTTTGGATGTAAAAGCTATGTTTAGAATGTGGTTTGGATGTAAAAGCAATGTTTAGAACGTGGTTTGGATGTAAAAGCAATGTTTAGAAGAGGATTTGTATGTAAAAGCTATGTTTAGAAGGGGTTGTGATGTAAAAGTAATGTTTAGAACATGGTTTGGATGTAAAAGTTAGGTTTAGAATGTGGTTTGGATGTAAATGCTATGTTTAGAATGTGGTTTGGATGTAAAAGCTATGTTTAGACTGTGGTTTGGATGTAAATGCTGTTTAGAATGTGGTTTGGATGAAAAAGTAATGTTTAGAACGTGATTTGGATGTTAAGTGGTTAGTTGTCGGATCAATCCTTCTCGGTGGACCTATTTGAAGTTAAGGCTATTTTCCATTGCAATCAGTGGTCCAAAACTGGTTCTTCAAAGGGCATGGTATGTGCTATGCTGTATATGGGAAAATGCACATAAAAGACCCCTTGCTACTTATCAAAAAGAGTAGCCTATGTAGCGGCAGCAGGTTTCCTCTAGCGAAATTGCTGCCAACCAAACTTTCTATAAAAAATATTCCCTGTGCAATATCATTGTAAAATACACTGACGATCACACAGAACTGAAACCTACCTTATAGTAGTCTATTTCATCCGAGTGCTTGGCGATATACAGCGGCAACCCGGCCAATGCTTTCTCTAAATCTTTAGCAATAATCTTAACTCCTTGTGCTGCCATAACCTCCTTGTAATGTTCATACTGGTTCTGAAATGACAACAATCTCAAATAATAAAGATTTCTTTTCTTATACAATCATTCTGAAGCACTTAACCAATCAACAATAATGAGAACCATGGTTAGGATCCTCATGTGTTTCGACAAATTGTAAAATAAACCATCTTTATTTATTAACATTTCAATATGTAGAACATGTACTCTTTTACAAAGTATCTCTTCCTAATAAGTAGTTTACATGAATATTGACAAGTAAAAAAATAAACATAATTTTTATTAGCCAAATAGTCTAATTTTGTAAATAAAAATTAGCTGTTGTCTTATTTCGCTGTAGCCCTGTATATATATAAACCGAACCCTCAGTAAACCGGAATTCCCTCAACACCAAACTTTTTTCACGGTCCCGCGTTTTACGCAGCTTTAACCACTGAAATAAACCCCTGAAAACCGGAAACCCCTCTA
>JAUTWP010109941.1:0-22928 GCA_033042655.1 Cyathermia naticoides
TCGGAGTTTGTGACCAAGACAGGCGTGCTTGAACACTTATTTAGTGATGTAAGCACGTTAAATGTTTGTCCAGTCCACATCGGTTTTCATTTAATTATTGGCTATTAGACGTCAAACTGCCAAGGTTAATACGGTTCACGGCTAATATCAGTTAAATGTCGCCGCAATAACAAACATTACGATTAATGATGATTCTTCTAAGAGATTTGAAGACTGCAGGATATCAATAATGAGTGGAGTGGCCAAGGTTAACAGTGGATACAACTTACAAGTCACAGAAAATCAATAAATCCCTATTTAATATCATAAATGTAACCATCATGGACACGTAACCAACTTTAACATATAACCACCCTTGACATGTAACCAGAATATTTGGTTATTTTCCACCTGTAAATAACCACGTGTTAAACCCGCGTTCTAAATTACAAGAAAAGGTTAAAGATTGTCCAAATCTCTCTCCCAACTCCCGAACTAAACTGAGTGGAATTTCATAAATAGAAAAACATATTCAAGGAATGTAAACTATTGGACAAGTAATTGCTAATTTACTAAACTGTGATTCATAAGATTATGTTGGCCCTTCCATTGGGAACGACCTCTGATGCTCGTAATAGGCTGCTCCCAATGGCAGAGTGCTTGAACAGTTATCTGATGAAAGCATGAAAATACATCTACATGACGTGACCTGACATTTCGTTGGCTTTTGTAATACACCCTGAAAAATTGGTTTCATACTTCTACATTAATTTATAAATTTTAAAACAGTCAACAAAGTTTACTGGGATATGTTTTAAGAAAAAGTAAATAACTTAGTTCCTACCAAACATGTGATAATTGTATTCAATATTTTCATTATATAAAAGTTTTCTCCTGACGATGTTGACTGTTAGTGAACAAAACGTTGAGAACTTTTATTACTTATCTTTTTACTTATTTTAAACAGAGACTGTGTTTTATCCAATATATAAAAGTACAAGACAAAATATAGTGTGACCAATGACAGTAAATCTGCTTTTTTGTAGGCTGTGAAAAAATCCTTATTATAAATGGTTTTCGATATCAGGTTTATATAGCAATCCAATAATGGACGATGTTGTTCGATTGAGCTGTTTCCTGAAAGATAGGATTACGACTATCTGGATACATGTCCGCCTCTAAGTCATGGCAACGTGTCTAGTATTTTCCTCTATCAGATGTTACATTAACGTGGCAGGTAAAGCGATGTGTATTTGGTAACTTTCTAAAACTAATCTTCTCATTTGTCCAAGAAACAGAACAGAAATGTTGGTTAAGTAAGATTCTATAAGAAATATAACAGAAATGTTGGTTAATTCTATGAACCACTACCCAGTTTACTATGTCTTACTTTAAAAAAAAACCTCTTTTAGTGTCATATAAAATGGATTGTAACAATACAGACATGACATTTAATGTCTCATTGTGTATGAAAAGGAAAATAATGTGTTTAATGATGCTCTTTAGAGGAAACCCTAATGCCATTACATAGCTACTCATTCCGATAAAAAAATTGAAGTATGTTTTATTTAACATCACTCTCTGAGCACATTAATTTTTATCTTACGATCGGCTATTGGACGTCATTCATATGGTAATTTTGACACATTTCTTTTAGAAGAAACACACTGCCGCCACATTTGCTACTATTTTCGATAAGGGATCTTTTATATGCACTTTCCCACAGACAGGACAGCACATACAGCAAGGGATCTGTTATATGAACTTTCACACAGAGATGTCAGCACATACCACATCCTTTGATATACAATGTTTAGAACAGAAAATAACCTAATTGCAGATGGGTCACTGAGGATCGATCCGGACACAAACCGCTTTGCAAGCGAACCTCTATTGCATTATTTATGAAACAGACGGCCATGTTTTCACTGTGTAATGACCGCAGTGTTCATTTGAATAATGTCCGTAGCTTTATCTTGTTTGTGAATCAAATAGTTATGATCATATGCTTCAGTAACGAGTCGTTCTAATTGCCCACTAATACTCTGAACATATTCAACAACTGGAGCGCTCTTCGTGGCAATGTCCTCTTATAATGAGACACTTTTTTATATATCTGTTTTATCAAATATGATCTAACTCTTTTCATGTGTACACATGTATAATGAATCACAGCCAAAATTAGTCCGGGTAATCATTAAACTTAATATGCAACTAAATACTAACGCAAAATCGTAGAGAAAATCGGAACTTATTAAAATCCTAGCAACAAAACTGCATACTTGTTTTTCTGAAAAAAGAAAAGCTTACGTGATTTTCCAACATACGGTAATTGTAACGTTATGCTCTATGAAAAAAAAGTAAAGTTTGTTTTATTTAACGACCTCACTAGAGCACATTGATTTTTTTTATCTTATCAGCGGCTATTGGACGTCATTCATATGGTAATTTTGACAATTTCTTTTAGAGGAAACCCGCTATCGTCATATAGGCTACTCTTTTTGATAAGCAGCAAGAGATCTTTTGTATGCACTTTCCCACAAACAGGACAACACATACCACGACTTTTGATGAACCAGTTGTGGAGCACTGGTTGGAATAGAAAATAGCCCACGTGAAAGTATACTGCATCGTACATCCTTTAGTTTGTTTAATAGGACCGTGGTGTAGCTCAGTCGGTAGCGTGTCCGCTTTTGAAGCGGTCGGTCGTCGGATCGACCCTTCTCAGTGGATTCATCTGCAGTTTTGTCTATTTTCCGTTCCAAACAGTGCTCCACAACTGGTTCATCAAAGGCCGTGGTATGTGCTGTCCTGTCTGTGGGAAAGTAAAATGTCAAAATTACCATATGAATGACGTCCAATAGCTAAAAATCAATATGCTCAAGTGGCGTCGTTAAATAAAACAAACTTTATTTAATTTTTATAACACGTATGAACGTGATACAACAAAGATTTTATTAAATTTTATTGGTGAACTGATGTCTTAGTGTCAAATAAATAATTAAAAATTAACAAATACATACACTATCACTTTAATTAATCTGTATGCTGCACTTAAAACTGTTTTATTGATATTGTGGTTTGTTTTTGCAATATGTAAATATTATATTAAGCACTGTAAACATGTTTAAAACGCGTGCATGTTGGTTAAGTGATAACGAGTATTTGTTAACGCTCTAGTGGTGTACACTTCACACACGCACCGTGCATGTGGTATCGTCAATGTATTAAACGCTATTTATTTACTGTTAATTATGTATACAGAATTCACCACTAAATGGCGATCTGTCGCTGATAAACGTGAAATGATGTCTGTCAAACACTTCTAAACTGAGAAAGAAGAGCTGAACAAATTAGCTTTTTCTCGTAAACGCGGTGTATAAGAATTAATGAAAACTAACCTAATCCAACACACGGAACCAATGCACTTTATTATAAATATGAAATATAAAATAAAAGGTGATATAAGCGTCTGTTATAACTGCCTGGCTGTGAATGTAGACATTAAAACATGACATAAGATAATAGTAAAAAAAGTAAAACGACGCCACTGGAACACATTGATATTTATCTTATCATCGGTTATTGGACGTCATACATATGGTCATTTTGACACATGTTTTAAAGGAAACCCGCTTCAGCCACATAGGCTACTTTTCGATGAACAGCAAGGGATATTTTATATGCACTTTCCCACATACAGGACAGCACATACCACGGCCTTTGATTAATCAGTTGTGGAGCACTGGTTGGAACGGAAAATGGCCCAGACTGCAGATGGGTCAATTGAGAAGAATCGATCTGACTGAGCTACATCCCGCTCCTCATTATAAATATGAATTGTCATTAAAATAAAAGGTGATTTAGGCGTCTGTTATAACAGCCTGACTGAGAGGTAGACATTAAATCATGACATTAGGTAATACTATTATAATGGATTAAGATTAATTACGTGTAATATAAACATATTTCATGATCTTTCATTTTTACATGTGTATTTATTGAAGAAAAGATATTCACACATTTGGTACAAAGAAGGATAATAAGACGAGGTAATGAAATGCTTAATGCTATTTTAATTTTTGTGTTTATGAGACATTGTCACTCAAAAACTTTGTGTATGTCTTGTTCTGCAACTCCGTTCATATTTCTGATTCTTAATCCATTTTTCACTTTATTCAGGTAGGTTACACTCATGGAATATTTTACTCATGACTTATTGGACTGGAATTGTGTTTAACATTCCTGTATCACTAGATAAGTGTTTAAGCAGGCCCCTCCTGGGTACACAGGACGCTAAGGGTGATGGTGGGGAGGGTATATAGGGATATGACTTTACAAAAATTTAATTGAGAATAATGGATAAAATTAAAATAGATAAAAAAGAATATTGTTTGGGGACTTTTAAATTTTGAATTAATAAATAATTAAAAATTAAATTTAGACACTCAGCCAATTTTATATAATCTATGAGCTAAATTTTAAATAACCCCTTCCATGCCCCTGGGGTACGTTAAAATGAATTTGGGACCCCCCGGGACTCGCCGTCTCGTTGAATTGACTTATTGTTCAACTCTTTATTTATATCTGTTCTTCCATTCTAATGACTATGTGTGTTGATAATTGATGTACTCTTCAATCCTATTATAGATGTCCGTCTTCTAGTAACTGGATTCAGACGGTCGTTCTTATTCTATCATGACTATTATCACATTAATTCCTATAGCTGGCTTAAACCCATTTACACTATGTTGTTGGTTCTTTTCACTATGTTCTCACTTGGTTGTGTTTCTGCAACCATCTGAAAAACGTTATCTCTTCTACAGTTGATGAGATTAAAAATAATTGTTTAACGACACCACAGCACCAAAAATAAGATCAGCTATTGCGTGTTATTCTATGTAAAATCAGTATAAAGCTATGATTTACTATATACTGAATAAAATTCAGATAGATGTTTAACATTTCCGATAAAATTCTCTCTTTTTAGTTGTATTCAGACCAACATTTAGCCTCAACCCTATAAAACACATTCTTGCTTTGTATAGTTCCATTCTGGTGTTAAAAATCGTTGGAACTCCTCAGACAGTTCAAACAGGATCAACTATTTTGACATCTTAATTAGTTAATACATGAACCCGTAACAGAAACCTTTACGATAGTCATCACTGCGTGTTTCCTCGCGGACCGGGTTTCTTGTAATTAAGAAAGCGTATATCGTAAATCATGTTCCAACTTTCCACTGACACCGTTCTGTGGGTCAGTATACAACGTCGAGTATTGATTTGAGGATTACACAACAGATGCTACAGATATCCTAGGCAGAAGTCATTACACTAACAGGACAGAATCTCATTTAACTAAAAAAATCTTTGATTCTGGCTCAGTGACCACGCGTGCATATCTTGCCGGTGCATCGTTGATTCTGTATGCTGTTACATAATGTACGTCACACAGTAAGTAAGACAGATGTCAAGTTTCACCGGCGCATGACAGTCACACAATGTTGGAAATGGAGAGAATATCAACTTCTGATGTGTAACCGACCCGTGTTTTTAATTCATTATCTGGTTCAACCTGCTCAAATTACACGGAGACTAGCCACTGATCACTGGAACAAGGTTTGAATATTGATTTGAAAATAACAGACATGAGCTAGTGGCAGACACACACACAGATAGATAGCCATACAGACAGACAAACATACACACACACACACACTATTGAAATTGAGAAATTCCTGGTAGATCCAATCAAACATTCACTAGCTCTCACCAAACATACACTAGTTCGAAGACAAGAATCCTGGATTTGATGAAGAATGGTAAAGTTAATAAACTCAATGTTTTTCTAAATCTGTAACAATGGCAATAATCGGTTATAAAGTAATTATTCGGGGAGACAATGATATAACAATACGTGTATAAACACTATAATATGACGGATCAGGTTGAGATTGCGAGTGATCTATTTTGTAGTGTTTGGGTCAGCACCTGCTGTCTGGTCCGCTCGTCTATAGTACGGAGAGATTCGGAACACATCGCGACAGAGTGCTGCCAAAACCTGCGTCGATTCCCATCTCTCAAGTGAAGACTCGCAGCGATCAATTAAAGCATTTCATTGGCGTGACAGTGCATCTGAGACTTTGATTAAATACCCAGTCCTCTGCTTAACAACAAAATTGCCAATCAGGAATTGCTTTATTGGCCGTATCTTTTGCCCATGCATGTTCTCTGCCCACTGACATGCCGCTGGGAGCACTAGGCTGAATACCTTCGCAAACACGCAGTAAACCAAGTCAATTAATTGCGTTATGTACACTGTTGCAGCTTTCTGACAAGCAATTATCGGACACACTTTGTGTTATATGATAAACGTAATAATAATATAGTTATAAGCCATACAGTGCTTGTCCAGCACGATGATGAGTGTACACGTCCTGTATTAAACATAATCAATAGCAATAAAATATGATGTCCGTTTAGCCAGATAGTGTTTGACCAGCATCAATATAATGAGAGTAATGAAAAACAACAAATACTCCATTTAGCCATAAGCGTATTATTAAAAAAGCAACACAATTATAACACTTAGTTTAATTTATTAACACCTGGTCGCCATTCTCCAATAGAACTGTTTTCACCAATTCATCGCTTTCTAACACCATCTATACAAGTACTATATCTAACAGTCCACCGCTTTCCAGACACCATCAATATTAGTACCATATCTAATAGTTCACAAATCTTAATCCACCAAATTACTGTAATTACATATTAATCCCTTACTGAAACTATTCTATACTAATGATGTATTCACCATTTCACCCCTCTCTGAAATCTTTCTCTGCCATTACTGCAATTGCAAGTTCATTTCTTTCTGAAACCCTGCTCTTCTAATCCTGTATTCACTATTTCACCCCTTGCCCTTTTTACTAGATTCGTTATACCACAGACCTGCCACAGCCACGATTCGCAGAACAAACTAATCTGCAGATCAGCACCTCTTGAGCAGGTCACCCAGGAGACGCCCCAGATGACACAATCAAATGCTCATTGACACTGGCCATGATTAACGAGGAGCACCCAGAAGAACACTGGAGCCTTGCATGGACAGACGGCTCAACAGTAAATGTCGTGACAAATGGAGACGTAGGTGTGTTTGTTAAGCTCTCACTGGGATTATCTGTCCATAGCAGATGTTCCATCACATACCGTTCCAAATGATGATCAAAGACCCATTAAATATACTACGATTAAGGAATTTGACAACAATGATGTGTCTTCCTTTCTAATACTCCTTTGTTCAAAGTATTAGTATACCATGTGACAAACGTCCTACGAGAGTTTGCAAAGGAAAGATGAATGTCTTTGGAAAAGATTTATGTTCGGTTTAGAATTCCAGTAGTCAGGGAGTATACTCCCAGTGCTTCGTTCTACAAACCAATGAGGCTATTATCTATTGTGCAATGTGGTGACATTTCAACGATCTTCAGAAACACAGGTCTGATTTGCACTACAATAGATTCTATCTAAACCAGTATTTGTCTAATTCGGATTTCTCTGTAAACCCGCTCCACAACCGTAACTTTGAATATAATCTGTCTAAACCACCACTCTGTCTAAACCGGCATATTTCATTGGTCCCAAGTGAATCTGGTTGACACTGTCCACAGTATTTTACAAAACAGTCATAGGGTGACTCACGTTTGGTTATTATGGGTTAACTAAAATTAAAATGATTTATATTGCTAGTAGTGAAATTTGAAAGTATGGTCTTAGACATTTATGACGATAGTGAATACTGGACGCAAAAGAAGAATGTATGACAATTGAATCCTATTACAGCTTCGTGGAACGTTCTCTAGAACAGTTAGCGTTAACTATCACCTTCTCAACTGCTGAGAACAAATACGTGATGCATTTAAGACAACATAAAGGCCGCACCAGACAGAACGCTCATGCATTATAAACCAGGATTATGTAGTCTGGAAGATCAAACAACGGAACACATTAAACAATGGTTTTCAAATTTCAAGGAGTGAAATTATGTGGCCTATCAAAACACATGTATCCTGCTCTCTATGGTGACATGGAAAGTAGACAAATCAAATAAACGCTCAATCCATCATACAGACTGAACAAGCATGCGAACAAAATGAAAACAAAACCTGCACTTTATTTTTAAATGTAGCTGTTCCAAAATTAATATTGTCGCTATTATATTTATTTGTCCATCACTTTTTAAAAGTTTTAAATCTTTAATAAACACAAGATGGTCTTCCTACATGCACCTTATATTCATAATAAACCAAATTCTGTAATACAATCATGTTAGTTATGTAGTTACGTTACCAATGTTATACTAATGTTTTTGTTTGCATATCGTAATATGGACGTGCGTGTTGGCCAATACAAAATTACTAAATGTATTTTATGGCAATAATGTCTAAAGCATCATGCATGTTTCTGACAGCTCTGACTTACTCCGCGGTGCTTAGTTATTAGCTGGTCCTCGTACAAAGTAAAGTCTGTTTTATTTAACGACGCCACTAGAGCACATTGATTTGTATCTTAGCATCGGCTATTGGACGTCAAACATATGGTAATTCTGACACTTCTTTAGAAGAAACCCGCTACCGCCACATAAGCTACTCTTTCCGATGATCAGCAATGTGTCTTTTAAATGCACTTCCCACGGACAACACGTACCACGATCTTTGATGAACCATTTGTGGACTACTGGTTGGAACGAACAATAACCCAAACTACAAATGGGTCCACTAAGAAGGATCGATCCGATGACCTCATCCTCGTAGTCCACAGTCTATTAAAATTACCAGCTTGTACTTTTCAATGAGGAATTAATTCTCACCATGACTCGAGGCACTTTCATTGCCAGCTGTGGGATCACACACTGTACAAAATCCAGTTTTTAATCTATTTAAATGGATCAGATTTACATAGGATATTTTTTCAGGACCATCGTGTTTTTAATTTGGCAGGTGAAATGAGCGTTCTAAAATGAAGGTTATCACCTTGTCAATGTTCCAATATAATTCAGCTTTAATGAAAACCATATTCGTAATAACAGAGTAAGAGTACTGCAATTAATGGGAAATGCATTCTAATAATAGACTCAGCATCTTAGGTTTCCTATGTGATTATTTTTTTCTGTTTAATAAGTATTTTAACAGATCCTTGTCTACGTACCCCTGTCAATCAAATGTCACCATGACAGGTACAATGAACAGGCAGCTGGTAATCTCTACAATGAAGCGGAAAATATGTTTAACAAGTTAAGTCAACAACATATTTAGCATGTAGTTTGAAGAGCGGATGTTTAATGTTATACAGGACACATATACCAATACAAAAAACAAAAAATAATTTCTGTTCTAATTTGTTTTGGGTCGAAGTATATTTTGGGTTAAATTGACTGGACTATTAACGTCACATTCAGAGCCATGATATTATAGCAGACGCCTCTCTCGTGCGCCGTTTATGGTTCAAGGCATCCACAGCGTCCTGGACAACATAATAACATCACAACATTTTACTCACGTTAGATCCAGTGACAGGGACATTATTTGCATCTATAGAACTTTAAAAGAAGATACTGACATTTTCTGAACAAACTATTTGATAGATTTATTAAAATAAGATACTTTTTTCTTGATGTTTATGGTAATTAGTAGTTCAACATCAAACAACACTACTCTATTTTCTATTGTCGTTATTACTGTTAAATAATTATAGTTACGATCGTCACAAACATAAAAGAAAATTATGAAACAAAGCCCATTGGGAGCAACATATGATAAGGGCGTCTGAGACTACAAACCTTGACATACACAGTAACACTTGGGGAGCGGGCTGTAGCCGAGACCGTAGCGCACTCGCCTTTGAAGCGTTTGGTCGTAGGAGCGATCCTTCTCAGTGGACCCAGCTGCTGTCTGGGCTATTTTCCGTTCCAACCAGTGGTCCACAACGAGTTCATCAAAGGCCGTGGTATGTACTGTTCTGTCTATGGAAAAGTGCATATAAAATATCCCTTGCTGCTTATTGAAAAAGAGTAGCCTATGTGGCGGCAGCGGGTTCCTTCTAAAAATGTGTGTCGAAATGACAATATGAATGACGTCCAATAACCGATGATGATAAAAATTAATGTGTTCCAGTTAAATAAAACAAACTTTACTTTTTCTCTCTCTCATCTAATGTTTACCTGCATATTGCCGATACACAAAGAGTCCAGTATGTGCGTCATTTCCTCTTTCTGTTTCTGTAAATGTAACTCTTTGGCGTGGAGGCGCCGTATACAAATGTCGTCTTGGTAACGAGACAGCTTTTCCTTCGTACGCCGTACTTCTGTAATAAACACACACACTGTGTCAGTAACTTCTGTAATAAACACTTACACTGTGTCAGTAACTTCTGTAATAAACACACACACTGTGTCAGTAACTTCTGCAATAAACACAGGCTATTACCTCCCCTTCATGTACAATTCTTTAATCCCATTGGTCGTTTGTCATTTGACAAAACTTATACCCCGTGTGGGCGGATCAAAATGTTCTTATACCCTGTCTGTAATTTCCAAGTTTTCATAGATCACCCAAAATAGGCATATTGCATTGCTCAAAAACCTGATGTGATGGACAAAATCTAAAGTGATTTTTAAAATGTTCTTATACCCTGTCTGTAAGTTCCAACAGTTTTCATGGATCACCCAAAATAGGCATATTGCATTGCTCAAATACCTATGTGATGGACAAAATCTAAAGTGATTTTATAAATGTTCTTATACCCTGTCTGTAATTTCCAACAGTTTTCATGGATCACCCAAAATAGGCGCATTGCATTGCTCAAAAACCTGATGTGATGGACAAAATCTAAATTGATTTTTAAAATCAGCATAATATAGATATTATCCAGAAACAGGTTTTAGAATTAAATCACCAGCAATTTTTTGTGTTGGGCTGTGTAATCAATCAAGTATAGCTATTATAATTATTTTAACTATAAAATACCGTTACACGATTTCAATAAGTTTTACAAAGCTGCAATATTGAAAAAGGTTGTTTGTTTTATTTAACTACACCACCTTAGCACATTGATTTTTATCTTATCAGCGGCGATTGGACGTCATTCATTTATGGTAATTTTGACACATTTCTTTTAGACACCTGCTGCCGCCACATAGGCTACTCTTTTTGATAAGCAGTGCTCTTTTATATTCACTTTCCCATACAGGACAGCACATACCACGGCCTTTGTTGAACCAGTTGTGAAGCACTGGTTAGAGCGTAAAATAGCCCAAACTGCAGATTGATCCACTGAGAAGGATCGATCCTACGACCGACCGCTTCATAGGTGGACACGCTACCTACTGAGCTACATCCCGCTCCCACTCAGTGAGAGGGAGATCAACAAAAGATTATTCAAGGAAAGGAATGGTTAATGACAGGCATTACATTGTTCAATCAGCGGCTATTAGCTTGGGCGGATCTACAGGGGGTCCAAGGTTTCCGGACCTCCCCCCTTAAATTTGAGAAGTGCTCCTTTTATGTAGGATTATTGTTTTTTTACAAATTTAATTTTTAAAAATTATTATTATTTAAAAAAATGTAATTATACCAAAGAAAATCCAAAATATAATAGCACTATAATATTTAATATGGTCCATGTGAACTGTGTAATTTTTCAATAGTACCTTTTCATAATAATTTTATTATGGTGCCCTTTTTGTCATTGACCCCTCTCCCCTTATCAGAAACGCTGAACCCACCTCAAATTTGCTTCTATTTTTAAATTAGAATCAAGAGAACTTTCATAAGCGTTGTTTCACACACAGGAGAATTCATACCACAGCTTATTTCCCTTTTGTATTTTCCGTTCCAACCAGTGCTCAACAACCGGTTCAACAAAGGCCGTGGTATGTGCTGTTCTGTCTGGGGAAAGATGCATGTAACAGATCCTTGCTGCTTATCGAAAAGAGTAGCCTATGCTGCGGCAGCGGTTTCCTCTGAAGAAATGTTCCCATGGTTTCTGTCTTGTCCAGTTATATTTTTTAACATAACGATAACAATTTTGTCATTCAGATTAGACCGGAAGCATCAGGTTAGGTCAAGTCAAGTTGTTTAACGTCTGTGTTCAGAGCTAGGCTGTTATAGCAGACGCCTCTCGCGGGCGCGGTTTATGGTTTTATCCATCCACCGCGTCCGGGACAGGAAAACAGAATAATCTAATTACCACTGTTTATGGGTTTTCAAAAATAGAATTCAATAGAAACACGTGATCTGCATTAACCAATGGGAAGTTATCATACAATCGACTGAAACCAAAACCTCACTTCGCCGGAATAATTACGGAAATTTCAGATTTTGTTTCATAATAATAACTGAATATTAAATTGTTTTATTTAAGACCATTGTTGTCACGAGCGTGAAGTGATTATCAGAAATCTATACCCTGCCGGTTTATGGTAGGCTTGATTTAATTTCCCAAGCAGTGGCGGATCCAGAAATTTCATTTAGGGGAGGGCGCCCAAATATTTACAACGTAAAAAAATAGAAAAATCGCTAAATTTAGGGGAGCATGCGCCCCACCCCCATGGAACCGCGCCTGCTAAGTAAATCATTTTGATTCGGAAATGTACGTAATTGTTGCAAAATTAATTGATTTCCCTTCACTGAGGATTTGTTTGTATTCTTATCGGCTCAAGTTACCTAATAAAATCCGTTCCATATTGTGTTCAGTTTTGAAGAAGCCATCCTCGGCATAGGTTGAACCGCCTTTTATAAACTTGACGAGATTCAACAAACTGATAACGAGGCTGTGAATCTCGGACGCCAGGGTATAGTCACACGACTCCGATATTTGACTCCCATCTGACTCTGCTCCAACTGATGAGTTATTCCATTCGTGAATTCTCCTCATCTGATTTTTCACCAACTTCTCGAATATGGCTGTATTCGCCATCTACGTTTATATTGCAGAAATGTTCTGTGATGTGAAAACACTCACATCCATGAACCTACGCAATATTTAAATTATGCTAATGACGTCATAGACAAATTACGTCATAATAGACGTTATCATGGTTTCGCGGCCATCTTGTTGATCATGCGTTTAATTAAACACGTTCACAGTCCCAACAAACATTTATTACACTCAGGCCATAATGTTATTCATGGCATATGAGGAAAACATAATGCAATTAATAAAGTTTAACAACAATGGAACTATAACTATACATAAAGATTTGTTTAAATTAAATTTGTTTGTATGTACAAAATAAATTAAAAAAAACTATGAGTATGATCCGGAGGACTTGAAAATATTCATAATGTGTTGACAAAATTTCGCTAGTTTTCTAAGGACACCCGTTTTATTTTACAATTAAATAATTCATGAAATGCATGTGTATTTGAATTGGAACGAACACAATCTATCTTGTACTGGTTCACGTATCCATCTATTCTACCTGTTTCTATTGGAAGATTATATCATGGTTAGGTAATCTAAAACGTAACAATGGATACCAATATTTTTATCTATTATACAGTTAAATAATTTTTGAATGCTACATTACTTTTAAATATTCTATAACGAGGATTTCGATGAATTATCAATATGACTATACCAGACATGTAAAAATTTATCAATTAATTTTGTTGATTTTTTTTTAATAACGAACAACTATTAATAAGGTCACACTATGACTACCATAATATTATGCATGTAGACCTACAACCAATGTTATCTAAAATATATTTTATAAAAGCCATCCATTTGTGATAATAAAAATTATTATATAATTTTCCTACATCAGACAAAATTTAATAACCCCAGATTTCACATCCGTATAAAGCAACAGGTAAAACCATGCAATCAAATAATTTAAGTTGGCACTGAATGGAAAGGTGACAATGTTTTTCTTGTTTAAGTGTGAAATACATAGCTTTTTTAGCTTGTTCGTATAGATGTTTTGAGCATTAGTGAATTTATTGGATTTATGAAATATAATACCAGATATTTGTATATTTCTACATTATCTAAATTTGTATTTCCTAAATGAAACACTTTGGAATAGTCTTTCTTGTTACCACTGAAAATTAGTACTTTAAACATGTCATCTATTCGGATGACATTACATTCATTACTTTACGATTTCAGTGAGGAGTAAAAGCATAAATGATTGCTTTAAAAAAAAATTGTAATTAAGTGGTCAAAAAAAAAATCAATAACCGTTGTGATGTATAGACAAGCATACAAGCGGGAGAAAATGTGTTTTGTAAGGGGATGGGATGGAATTTTCTTGTCTGTACCTCACAACCGTGATAGATTATATTATTCCATCTATCTATAATATTATTATATGCATCTCTATATATCTTTCTATCCATATATCTATCTGTCTGTCTTTCTATCTATCCATCCCTCCATCTATCTATCTATAAATCTATCTACCTACCTACCTACCTACCTACCTACCTACCTACCTACCTACCTACGTCCGTCTGTCCATCTGTCTGTACCAAAACATCCTACACATAACCTGGTGTTTGATGAACGATATATGAAGTTGTTTGATGCAAAGCCAAATGCCATTCGTACTTTTGGTCTTCGCATCAAGCAGTTTTTATCTGCTTTCAATATCAATTTTGACAATATAATGGAAACACCTTCATATTTCATTCTTCCACCATGGTTTATTAAACCACCTGATATTGTGTTTGATATGGTGCATCTGAAGAAAGATGCACTTGTATACAAACAAAAATTCTTGGAAATTAAAAGCAAATTTAGTGATTTCATTCCGATTTATGCTGTGGAGCACTGGTTGGAACGGACAATAGCAAATGGGTCCACTGAGGATCGATCAGACGACTGACCGCTTCATATGCGAACATGCTACCGATTGAGGTACGTCCCACAGGTTAAGTCAGATACAATATACACAGAAACACATTTTTAATCCTTCTACGACTTTCATTCTGTTTGTCATTCCATTTCTAAAATTATATGAATTACTGGGATAGTTTATGAAATTTATATTTTATGGGTCCTTTTAATGATTTGGAACTTTATTCTTCTTAGTCCATCATTCAGTATAAATTAGGATTCTGTCATGCCCTTTCTGAAAAGTTATGACATGACAGTAGTATATGCGTGTATCCATTCCATATGATTAACGAATTAATGAAACGAAAAAGTGAAACAGAAAAAAATGAATTAAACGGTTTCGGAATGCTAAGTATATTTTTAATTGCCGAACATTCATGCAACTAGAAATAAGCCTAATACTTTTGTCTAGAGAGATCTGCACATGTATGGCAATTATGTCTTCTTACATTTATATTTCAATGCTCTGTATCGTGTGTGGCACTGATAGGAAATTATCTCAAGAATTGGATATTTTTTCATTAAAACAAGCTTGTGTTGGTCATCTACTAGTCTGATTGATGGAGGCGTTGAGAGATCTGGAATGGGTGTGTGGGCTTGCATTCATACCTGGTAATGCGTTCGTGTCACATAAAACACGCAGGCATCACGTGCGGGTGGCATATGTTCAGAGCACTTGTCTGAGCTTTCCTGGTGACACCTTTTCAGACTGCTGGTGGACTCCATACTCAGATCAAGAATATTAAAATGAACGTCTAAACTAATAAAAGTAATTAAACAAAACAACTAAGCCCCACCTATCCCCTCCCCACCATAAAGAAAAAACCCTCATATTTTAATAAAGTTCTACTATAGTATTATTGTTTGAGGGATTTAAAATAATTGTACATCTCGCTACTTTATTCACCCGTACACACCCTGAAAAATAAAGAATCTCTCGTAAACAGAGACGTTATCTACATTTTTCGCTTAAAATCTGTTCCAATGTAATAAAGACACAGTTTGTATTATTAATATTATCGTAGCACAATAGCAATGGATGTGTCGTCCATTTTTTAAATTTCGGAACAGACTGGCCGTTTTCGTTGCTCTAATCTTTGATATTATAAGTCTTACATGTATTATTGTAACGCAGACATTAATTAAAATTAATTTGATTATTGTAATTAGTAAGCACAAGTGTTCTTTCTCTAAATACATTATGATAATAAGTTAATAGAATTTGTAGTATGTAGTATGGTTTTTGTTACACTTTGGCACGTTTTATGTGTGTAATTATACATTGCTATAATCTATTTTCGATATATTCCATATTTTCGTAAATCGTCAATTTGTTTAAACGTCATTTTTAAAAGGGCCAGCATACTTCTTCGGATTCAGCATACCCAAATTAGATTAGAAAAGTATGTGTTATATAATCCTAAAGAAATGCTCGCACATCGATAAATAAGCACCTTTTTGAGAAATGGGACCTGACTAAAAGTATTGGACGATATTTTTACATTCTTGGACGAATTGTTTTTAATTCTTGGACGAATTTTTGTTAATTCTTGGACGATATATTTTTTTTCTTGCACGATCATTTTTCAATTCTTGCACTATTTTTTTCAAGTCGGACGATATTTTTTTTGAACAAATTAAAACAAAAATTCTTGGATGATATAATTTTGTTTGTCTTCCATGATCATTTTTTAATTCTTGGACTATTTTTTTTCAAGTCGGACCATTTTTTATTTATTTTGCCACTTAAACGGCAGTCTTGGACAAATATTTCCAAAATGTGTGTACAAATATAGTCTTGAATTTATTCCGCCTTGACTTTGACGTTATTGTATCCAAGCAACACAACTCTTACTCGTGTCTTCTAAATCATGACGATGTCAAAATTAAAAACACGTCTTTTCAAAATTGGCGTTAATAAGTGTTAATAGATTGTGGGTATATAAGCGTCAGATACTTCCAGTTACAGTATCACCGAGTGTTGCGGCATCAGTGAACACATTTAAACTTCCAATGAGTTCTCCAGTTAGATATAATTTCTACCCCTGTCCACATGATGAAGGTAAGGTGTATGTGTTATGGTGGTTTCAGATGTAGCTGTGCTGTCGTTCTGGTTAGGTCAGGTTATGGTGTTTAACGTCTACATTCAGAGCCGGGCGCCGTTTATGGTTTAAAGGGATAGTCAAGTAAGGCTTTCAGCTTGTATACATATTCAACACTATTTAATAAACGTAGTTTGTTAACACGAAGCAGTATATTGGTTTATTTAAATTAATAACAGTCAAAATGTGAAGCTTATTATAAAAAAATTATCAAACAAACGTACAAGATATATTCTAAATGGTTAAATATTTTTTTTAAAAGAGACATTGCCACTTTAACTAATAAAGAATTACTAAATCGCACGTTTGACCCTTCGCTTCATCTCTGCCAATTTAAACACCGGTTCGGACTGATACGGCTCCAAAATACGGTCTGGTTCAACAACAGTTTTGTCAATGAAGTTCTCACTACTCTCGAAGAAAATCTCGCCTCCGAATACATGGCTGTTTAATATGCGTTCAATCTTGTAATACCGTACAATAACAAAGACCTCTTTCTGCGTCATATCCGATGTTAGAATTCAACTCTAAAGACACAAAATGGCCGCTTCCAGCAAATGGAAATTATCGTAGTTTTTAATTAACTAGTAGAATACGTGGTTTTTGTAAATGAAACGGTCTGTATGTGTTTTAGGCATAGATATTCATATTTTCAACTAAAAAACGTTATTTTTGACGTTACTACTCCACTCCGAGACAGATATTACAGTAAAGTTAAGTTTATTTTGTTTAACGACGCTGCTGGAACACATTGAATTTTTATCTTATCAACGGTTATTGGACGTCATACATAATTTTTATGGTCATTTTATGACACATTTTTTTAGAAGAAACCCGCTGGCGCCAAATAGGCTTCTCTTTTCGATAGGCAGCAAAGGATCTTTTATGTGCACTTTCCCATAGACAGGACAGCACAAACCATGGCATTTGTCAAACCAGTTATGGATCCACTGGTGGGTGTAAGTGGTTACACCTTCCGATTGAGCCTTGCGGAGCACTCAATTTGGGTTGGAGTCGGGACTGAGATTACAAAGTCCATGCCTCGACTGAGATTAGCTCTCAGTACATAACAGCCTACCAGTTGCGACGTATAATTGAAGCGCCATGACTTGTACCTGATTATTATTTATTATAAAACCAAACTATGTTTACTATTAGTAATAATGTCTCTATGCTAAATTCTATGGTAAATATTACGTATGGTGCATAACAACTGACAATGGGGCAGCCATCTTGGAAATGGTGTCCATTTTAAAATGTTGGTCATGTAGTTATTCATAGTACACTGACAGTTGTTTTTAATTGTATAAGAATGCTACTATTTCAGGCGAGAAAAAAATTAATGCTTTGTGGTGTTGTAACTTCATCGAATAATTTAAAATGAATGTTGTTTTTCGTAAAAAGTACAAATTAGAAAATTCCAAATAAAAAAATAATCGTTCTCTATATTTTCCTATACTGTTGATATGTTATAAAGAAGATTGTAGAACAGAAAACAGTTAAATTTGTTCATGTTGCAATTTGTTCACGGTTAGGCCTTAAAATCAGATAAATTGACTGACTATAACCATACTGTTAAACTGTCTGCATTGACATTGCGTTTCTTACTGGCATCGTATATATTACCGCTGACAACAGAAACGTCGATGGAAGGCAAATAGTTGTATATTCAGTGGCGGATCTAGGGGGCGGAGCGGGGGTTCCGGCCCCCTAAATTTAGCGATTTTTCTATTTTTTTACATTGTAAATATTATTGGGAACGTTTGGGGCCCCTAAGCTTGTCATTGGGCCCCCTAAATGGCATTTCTGGATTCACCTCTCATATTGTATTTCATCGCAGAAGCTGTTCGTCTGCTTATATCTGCATGTACTAAATGACATGGAACGTCGTAAATTAAATGGAACCTATGTACACATCTTTAATGTAGTAACAGGTAACACGTGGGTTTTCTGTTTGACTGTTTGCATGTTAATGGGTGTGTGCGTGTTCCTGTTCTGCCTTGGATCACAGAGATGACTGAAGTCATAACTCGGGTCCAAGACAGGCGTCTGCTATAACATGTTCTGAATGTAGACGTTAAATATTTTGACTTCACTTGTTCATGTTGGTTTCTCTTCTGTTGTAGACTCCCCTCAAGGTCCGCAGTCCCTAATTCGAAATGAAGATAATCCGTCCTTTAAACGACATGATATGAGTCCAAGCAAAGCAACTGCAGCAAAAAGTAAGCATTGTTTTAATATTATTTTCATTATTAGAAATACCATCAACATATCCATGACCAATACTGTAACTACCACCATGTTAAATTAAGTTTGTTTTATTTAATGACGCCACTAGAGCACATTGATTTCCATCTTATCAGGGGCCATTGGACGTCAAATATATGGTCATTTTGATACATTTATTTTAGAAGAAACCTGCTGCCACCACATAGGTAGCAAGGGTGTGTAGCAGCAAGCAGGATTGTATATGCTCTTTCCCACAGACAGGACAACACATACCATAGCCTTTTATGAGTAATACCATGTTGACCACAACTAATATTGTACAATAGACATTTTGTGTTTGTTATTTCTTAGTAATGATGGAAATATGTGGTTATATTTAAACAGTTTGTGTTTGTTATTTCTTAGTAATGATGGAAATATGTGGTTATATTTGAACAGTTTGTGTTTGGACTGCTGTTTAACACATACATCTCTCTGTTGTCTATTATAAGAACTTCACACTGTATTTAGAGGATTAGAATGCTTAAGCGTGTCTTGTGAGCAAATTCAAACACAACTTGTTATTTGACGAGGTCGTAGTTTGACCACGTCGTGTTTGGACGTGTCTGTGTGCTGTAGACGTCGTCTGTGTTGCAGGCAGCATGCTACGTCCACGTTTCTATGACGGGGTGGGTTGGGGTGGATTAAGCTGAAGAATCATCTTTCTGACGTATTACTCGTTCTGATGCACCTCTCACGATCTAACCTCCCCACCAACAAACCGCATTCCTCTAGAGCTACACTGATAGGCATTAGTGTTTAAACATGTCTCTTCCACAGAAATTATTATTTTAGAGTTAGCTACACTGATAGACATTCGTGTTTAAACATGCCTCATCCACAGAAATTATTCATTTAGAGCTAGCTACTATGTATTATGCCTTTGAGAAAGAAAATTGTTAAATTTTCTAAAAAAAAAACCCACGAGCTTTTGAGGGTAAACATTCAAATACTTTTTTGGTATGAAAGTAATGAAAAATTCTAATTTACCACAAGTTGCCTTTGAGGTCAGCCATTCAACAGAAGTCACTGAATGATTAGTTTCAATGAGTTATATAGTTTAGTAGATGATTATTTTAGGGATAAAACTTGCTGTTTTCGTCGGTCTTTTGGTAAAGAAACACCTATGACATTTTTTGTTCGAGTTTAAGCTCTGCAATCATGTTTTTGTTAACTGTGAGGGAATAAGTCAATGGGTACACTGAGAAGAATCGATTTGATGACACTTTGAACTTCAGATGGACGCACTAACATTGAGCTATATTCCGCTTCTAATAGCATTTAAGTATTTTGTTTCACACCTAATTACCGCATATTATACAGTGTGCTGATGTGTTGTACACACATTAATTTCTTTAAAACCACAGACGTCATTAATACTGGTAGCCCAGTCGGTAGCGTGCCCGCCTTTGAAGAGGTCAGTTATCATATCGATCCATCTCAATGGACCCATCTGCAGTTTGGGTTATTTTTAGTTCCAACCAGTGGTCCACAACTTGTTCAACAAAGGATGTAGTATGTACGGTTCTGTCTGTGGAAAGGTACATATAAAAGATCCCTTGCTGCTTTTCGGAAAGAGTAGCCTTTGTGGTGGTAGCAGGTTTCCTCTCAAATGTGTCAAAATTACCATTATGTATGACGTCCAATAGCCGATGATAAGGTACAAATCAGTGTGCTCCAGTGGCTTCGTTAATAATAAAACAAACTTTACTTTTCCTTAATACTACTGGTATTAGGCGTAGATATCTATTCACTGTTCGGAGATGGATGGAAACAATTTTTAACGTCCTTACATCGAATCACACCTCTCCTGGGCACCGCATCCGACTTCGCCGGTTGCTCTAACCAGAACGAGAACGTTTCCAGATCAGTGTTACATTATTTAACAGTTTGGTGACCTAACCACGAAGCAGGTGAATGATTAAGATAGCGTCCTCCAGCTCGATAATGCAATCACATTAGTTACACTTTTTAAACATGATTTTAGACGATTGTTTCTTCTTCTTTTTAATGTGTTATGAGCAAACACTTCAAAACAGCCTGTGAGCTTTAATATATATTAATATTTAATATATAATATATATTGTGATGTTTCTCTAAACGATTGGACGTAAATTAAGCGGTAACAAGTCCCCATGTTTATGTCCAATAGCCGTTGATATCCATGCACAACAGAATATACTGCAAGGACTTTCACACTAGAATCAAATATCAGTTCCATAGCATGCAACACAAATTTTTATTGGCCTTGCCATTGCCTCGTCGACGGAAAATAGCAAAAAAAAACTACGTTACCATTTATTTAGAACCCGCCATCAAAATTGATGCCCAATTTCCCTTTACAAAAACAATTGCACCCCTATTTCTTATATTTGGCAACCATTCTCTTAAAGAATTCCAAAAGCAGTTGCACCATCATCCACACTCCAGTCGCAAGATTGAGCTAATGAAAACTCCATTGTTTCCGTTAGTTCGACCGTGATCCCCTCCCCCTCTGCTCCCTACTTTTGTCTTGTCTCGGACGCGGTGAATGGATACAACCATAAACCACGCCCAAGAGAGGCGTCTGCTATAACAACCTGGCTCTGAACATGGACCTTAAACATCATGACCTTACCTGACCTGGCCGATTTAATAAATGTATGACATGTGACGGTTTGGACTAAATCAATATCAAGACATTGGAAGGAAGTTAGGGCTATTTAAAGCTGTTTAGTTATAAACAGTAATAGAAAGTGATAATCTGTAATGTTAATAGACAAGGAAGTATAGCGTATTTAAAAATGACGTTAAAATCGTTTAGTCACAAATAGAGGCGTCAAAGTACGTTCCCACTGTTTGGTCAGTGTCTAGGCAACGTTAAATTCGTGTACATGAACACTGTTTAATTAAAATTAATATATAGATATTCTAGACAAAGTGACAGTCATATACGTGTTCACTGTTTAATTAGAATATCTAGAGAAATGTCAGTCACCTATTTGTTATGTTTAGAGACAATGTCAAAGTCACATGTACATGTCCACCGTTTAGTCATAATATCTAGAGAACGTAAAAGTCACATACATGGCGAATCAAGGGTGTGAATAGAATGACTAGCCGCATCCTCCCTTCCTGGGAAATTTCTTTTTTAACGTTCATTCTCAACATATTTAATGAATTTTCTAAATTTACTCGCAGTCAGCCCAATCCAGCCGCCCCCCCCTATTTAATTTCTAGATCCGCTACTGGTAATCTACTTTTTTATTTTCTAATATGCTTGATGGTCTGTTTTTGTACAAATATCTAAGATTACATTTCAAGTGGACGTCAACACATACCTCTCGGTTGCCTGCCTCTTTATATACATTGTAGATCTATGTATTGTGAATACTATGTTAAATGTCTTGTTTCTCTATCTTACAGCAATGGACTCGAACATCACACTGTGGCAGTTCCTCCTGGAGCTGCTGGTAAATCGTCAGCACATGTCAATCATTCAGTGGACCTATAACGAGGGCGAGTTTAAGCTGGTGAACGCAGAGGAAGTGGCTCGACTGTGGGGTCTGCGCAAGAACAAACACAACATGAACTATGACAAGCTGAGTCGAGCTCTACGCTACTACTATGATAAAAACATTATCAAGAAAGTGATGGGTCAGAAGTTTGTCTACAGATTCGTGTCGTTTCCAGA
>JAUTWP010109942.1:0-11772 GCA_033042655.1 Cyathermia naticoides
CGTCCAATAACCGATGATGATAAAAATCAATGTGTTCCAGTGGCGTCGTTAAACAAAACAAACTTTACTTTTACTTTTGGGGCTCAATACATAAAACTGCCCCATGAGGCGGGTATAAACTTATGTCGTCTAATATAAAGGTGGACCCATCTGCAGTTTGGGCTATTTTCCATTCCAACCAGTGATGATATGTATCGTCCTGTTTGTGGGAATGCATATAAAAGATCACTTGCTGCGTATCAGAGAGTAGCCTTGCGGGTTCCTCTGGAGAAATGTAATAAAATAACCCTGTGTTTGAAGTCCAATACCCGATGCTAAGATAAAATCAATGCGTTCTAGTTACGTCGTTAAATAAAACAAACTTTATTCTTTTCTAATATGAAGAAACATTGACTCAAATGAAAAACTTGCTTAGTGAGATTGTGTCTGAAATAATTATATACCATGATGGTAAAATGTGAAGAAAAAAAACCTTGAACTTAAACAATATAATTATATACAATGATGGTGAATTGTCAAAAAAGCAAACAAAAAACACGTTGAAGTTAAATTCTATAATTCCGTGTGATCTGAGAGTGAAAGAATGGCACTAATAACATAATGGCATGTTGCTCAGTTATCACAATTCTACAATAAACAGGACTAACGATGTTGCGATGATAACGATGCTTGATGCTACGATGACGTCAATGGAATTCAATAAGGTATACTAATGTGCTTTCAACTACGACGTCAGTGGCTTCAGAGCTTTTAACACAAGACATATCAAGAGCTTTTAACAGAAAAAACAGACTAAAGCAACCTTGACAATAACGGCGTGTCTCTTATGTGTGATTAATGAGAAAACAAATACTTTCTGCTTTGTTACCAGGCTTTCATCATCAGATAGACAATGCCACATGAAATACTCTCGCATAAATGGATCTTGAAAGGAGAGCAGAGAGCTCGCAGGGGAAATTTGCAGTCGTTTTTTTAATTTATTAAACAAACACGTCTAAAAAGTACAGAGTTCAAGTGCGTCCAAAATATATTTTAAAAACGTGACGATGAAATGCTTTCATTAATTTATATCAAAGCAATGACCATACCGAGTGTTAACACAAATAATAAAGCATTTTATTCATAACAACGTTTTTTAATCTCAGTGATGAATAAACGAATAAGCTTGACATAGGGTTCTATAACCGATTTTCGTTATATGTTATAAAAACTACCAACCCACTCAGTGGCAGATCCAGAAAAGTGCTACAAATGTTCCCAACAATATTTCAAATGTAAAAAATAGAAAAATCGCAAAATGTAGGGGCGGGTCAGTGGAGCCCCCTAGATCCGCCTATGCCACTATAATAGGTCATCCCGAATTCACCCTCAGGACTCGCCACCATTCCAACCCGCTGGACCATTGTAGATTCCATGACGTCATTACTGTCTTCATTACTCAAGAACACCTTCTGATCTTCCATAATGGAAGTTCCGGCAGGGAACTAATTTATGTGGCAAATTTAACTCGATGGATGCTATAGTGAGTGACGTGATTGTATATCAAATAATCATAGGATATTAGCACTTCGTTGAGGTGGGATTAAAGAACCAGGACACAATGTCATCAATTCGATTTGTATTTTTTTAGTAAAACGCATTTCGATTACGTTACAGTAAATTGAAACGACAGAGACACAATAGGCGCGTAAACACGGGCTCAGATGTGGAGACAAGACAGTTATCTCAGAATGTGTCACAGACAGATCTTGTCTTCAACACAGCGGAACTAACAATCGAACCACGCCTACGGAGATGGACTTACGTCATTGGAAACAAGCGGAGGTTCAAACATCGGGGTGAAATCGCGTCATTGGAAACAAGCGGAGGTTCAAACATCGGGGTGAAATCGCTTGCATGAGTCAAACGTAATGCTGACTAGAGCGTTCTTCAAAATTGAAGTTGACACTCAATAAAGTAAAGTTTGTTTTGTTCAACGACGCCACTAGATCACTGAAACGAAATGTGTCAAAAGGAAAATAATTATGAATGACGTCCAATAGCCGATGATAATAAGATAAAAATCAATGTGTTCCAGTGGCGTCGTTAAATAAAACAAAATTTTGATTACATGGCAACCTTGTTTGTGTCTGTATATATAGTATGTGTGTATGTGTGTATATGTGTGTATGTGTGTATGTGTGTAGATGTGTGTGTATATGTGTGTGTATGTGTGAGAGTGAGTATTAGCGAGTGTGTATATGCATGTGTGTTTGTACGAGTCTGTGTGTGCATTAGTGAATTATTAAGACACGAAACCCCAACGGATTCAATGACATATCCTGTGCCATTTCGGCATCTAAACTGAATGCACTACTGCACTTATAAAATTGCGACAGTCTACTTCTGCTAATGAACTGTGCATAAAGTGCATAGAGTAGGATCAATATGCAGATTAACCCCCCAACAATTCCTAGTAAACGTTTTATGGTGTTGTTTTGATAATATTGTGTCTATATAACAGCATATTAAAAGTAGGGCAGAATATGAGAACAGGAAAGGGTCTAAATATGACGTCAAACAAAATTGCCATTGGAACAACAATCCTAATATTTCACATATACTTTGAAACAAGCAGTACTAGACCACTTTAAAATTGTGCGGTTAACAGAAGTGTATCTAAGTCATGAAAGGATCGATCTATTGTCGGATACCAAGTCTGATTTCATTCTTTTTTGGTGATGCATATCACTTTTCGCATCCCTAAATGAGGACAAGGTCATGCTCTTTATTCCTACACGTTCGTGCATGCACTTTTGCAAACCCTTTTCTAATCACAGAATAAGAATTAGCCTGAGTAAGTGTAACTATCATTGCTGCAACTTGTTCGGATTAAAACCCCTCTAGTGGCCATACTATCTCTAGCATTGGACACAACTGTTTCATCAAATTCCATGGTATGTACTGGCCTGTTTTTGGGAATGTGACGTTTAAGTGCATATAAAATATCCCTTGCCGTTTATCGGAAAGAGTAGCCTATGTTGGAGCAGTGGATTTCCTTTGATGAAATGTGTTAAAATTACCATAATTATGTATGACGTCCAATAGCCTATGATAAGATAACAATCAATGTGCTCTAGTGGCATCGTTAAACAAAACAAACTTTACTGACAAAAGTTCAGTTGCTTGCCCAATACTAATCTAATAAGGTCAAAATCTTCCCACAGTAACGGTGCTCTATCTAATCCATTAATTATTATTTAAATTTATTAAAACTGAAACATCTCCTTCCTATCTTACAATATATTTTACTAATGCAAACTACAAACACAAGTGTAATTTTAATAGACTCGTGTAATCGGATATCGTTAACTGCCTACATATTTCTCAAATTCAGCAGACTTTGTTTAACAGAGATGAAGTGAAAGCTTTAAGGTGATATATGCCCTATTCGTACTCACATTAGTGCATTGATGGTCAGCTAGATCAGACAGAGCAGATAATTAAAAAAAACCTGGAATGTCTGTTCTCAATGGTTAAAATAATATGGCTAAGTGTAATTTTTATACAGACAGACGAATGGATATATGTTATATATGAGCGATACGTGGATTATATAAAGAAAGATAGATTAGATACATGTACATACATAGAGAACAAGATAGAGAGAGATATATAGACAGAGAGATAGTCATAGAGAGAGAGAGAGAGACAGAAGGAGAGAGGCAGAGAGAGAGAGAGACACACACACACACAGAGAGACAGGCAGAGAGACAGACAGAGAGATAGAGCGAAATACAGAGAGAAAGAGAGAGACAGACAGACAGACTAGATCCGACTACCTATCGCATGTCAATCGGAAGATCTACAACTGAGCTACTTCTGTGGTAAATGCAATGACGTATGTGATAAAAACTCTCATTAGCTGTTGATTGAAGCGAAAAGATTACCTTGTACATGTGAATGAACAAATCAGTTGGTTGACCTGTAATTAAATCAGTGGATAAAGCCTGACATTCGAGTGACAAAGCTAGCACAACAGAGCAAATGGGATGGAATTAGGTTAAAAAGAGAATTGATTCGTATATCAATATTGAGGCACTGAAGCGTCGGGTGACGGGTAATGCTCATTGTTTACCATTGTCACCATCACTTACAGTAAGCTTCCATAAGCGTCTTGCATGTTATAACAAACTTCCTGCCCCGAGATAAAAAGTAAAGTTTGTTTTATTTAACGGCGCCACTTGAGCATATTGAATTTTATCTTATCATCGGCTATTGGACGTCATTCATATGGTCATTTCGACAGATTTCGTTTAGAGGAAACCCGTTGCCGCCACATAGGCTTTCCGGTAACCAGCAAGGGATATTTTATATGCACTTTCCCAGACAGGACAACACATACCACGGACTTTGAAGTACCAATTATGGCACTGTTTGGAACATAAAATAGCACAAACCGCAGATGGGTCCACTGAGAAGTATCAATCCGACGACCGAGCGCTTCAAATGGGGGGGGGCATGCTACCGACAGAGCTACATCCCGCTCAACAGTGCAGACTGTCGACTGAGGTCTGGGTTTGGATGGGCCAAAACTAACAACTTGCCTCCAGTCTAGAACCACAGAGATAACTGAAGTCATAACTCAGACCGAACATAGACGTCAACATTTCCCGTTCTTGGTAAGATGTCCGACTTCGTGCCCAAACTGCAGATGGGTCCACTAAGGGGTCGACCCAACGACCGACCGCTTCAAAGGCGGGCACGCTACCGACTGAACTACCAACATAATGGCTATAATGCGCCTAATCTGAATGCTTAAAACCGTATCTCTGATGTAGCCAACGTCCAAAGGTTTTTGACCAACGACTACTACGTATGGGTCACCTCGATTTCCATACCATTACCACACTTTTAATTATAACAACGTCTAATTAGCTATAGTGCTGCAATACAATTAATTTGAAAGCTGATGACACACACAATCAACTGAATCTACAATAACAGGTTGTTGATCTATATAGTAGAATTGCAGTCTGGTATAGATAATCTTCTGGGAGTCTCGTAACGCTTAAGGCGCCATCTGATGCGATATTGCGTCTCGTCACCGTTTTCATACACCTACATCATTAACAGAGAAGGCGTGCAACACTTTACAACAACTTGCTATCATCACGCAACATGAATCCCACTTTACAACAACTTGCTATCATCACGCAACATGAATCCCATTTGTCATCTGCTTAATGAAAAAGTAAAATTTGTTTTGTTTAACGACGTCACTGGAGCACATTGATTTTTATCATATCATCGGCTATTGGACGTCATAAATATCGTAATTTTGACACATTTCTTTTAGAAGAAACCCGCTGCGCCACATAGGGTACTCTTTTTGATAAGCAACAAGGGATCTTTTATATACAGTTTCCCACAGACAGGACAGCAGATACCACGGCCTTTGATGAACAAGTTGTGGCCCACTGGTTGCTGCTTAATGAAATATCATAAACCACACGATGCAATATTGTGTTTAGTGTTTTAATCAGTTTTTATTTGCAGGGCTGTACGTAGCGGGGGTTCTTTTGTCAACCTTATTTTGTAAAATGTACCATTGTTAATCAAACGAACAAATGAAGAATTAAAAATATATATCGGAAATTAAAACGAGGATTAATATTAATTGTGTTGTCATGTAAAATAGTGCAGCTGCACGAGTGAAGCCGCCAGTACACTTGCACTGCTCTCTCTAAAATATCGAGACGGTTTTATCATGAACTATTCGCAATGGATTTTCCAAAATAGATACAAACAAGGAATTATCGTACAATTATCTCTCCAATTGCAACATGAAAATGGCTGTAATTGCAGATATACATTACAAGAATTACCACATATAGGTAGTGTTAATAACCTGCCTATCTTTCCAATCATGTCTTACGACTTAAGGAGGCCAGATCACGCTTTTTTTAACTTATCATCGGCTATTGGATGTCATACATATGTTCGTTTTGACACATTTTGAATAAGGATCAAGTTTTTTTTTAATACTTTTATATGCACTTTCCCATATGACAGCATATACCAAGAGCATTGATGAACCAGTTGTGGACCATCGGTTAGAACAGAAAATAACACAAAATGCAGATGGGTCAACAGAGAAGGATCGATCTGATTTAAATACTAGTATCAAGTTTGTGATTTCATTCTTTTTTGCTGATGCATATACTTTTCTCATACCTAAACAAGACAAACCCGTACACTTGAGAACTGTATTCCTACAAGTGCATACACATTTGCAAACCCTTTTCTAATCACAGAATAAGAATTAGCCTGAGTAAGTGTAACTATCATTGCTGCAACTTGTTCAGATTAAAACCCCTCTAGTGGCCATACTATCTCTAGCATTGGACACAACTGTTTCATCAAATTCCATGGTATGTGCTGGCCTGTTTATGGGAAAGTGACGTTTAAGTGCATATAAAATACCCCTTGCTGTTTATCGGAAAGAGTAGCCTATGTTGTGGCAGCGGATTTCCTTTGAAGAAATGTGTTAAAATTACCATAATTATGTATGACGTCCAATAGCCTATGATAAGATAACAATAAATGTGCTCTACCCCTATGACAACAAGAATCGACCGCTTCACAGGCAGACACGCTACACATCGAGCTACATCCCGCTCCGCGCAGAGTAAAAAGTTTTCTTACTAGCCCGTCTGCTTGAAACTGCTATGTTTAGACATAACAAAAGTAAATTTAGTTTCGTTTAATGACGCCACTGGAGCACATTTTTTAAAAACTTATCAGCGGCTATTTGACGTCATTCATATGGTCATTTAGACACATTTCTTCAGAGGAGACTTGCTGCCGCCGCATAGGCTACTCTTTCTGATAAGCAGCAAGATATCTTTTATATGCAATTCCCATAGACAAGACAGCACATACCACGGACTTTGATGAATCTGTTGTGGACCACTGGTTGGAACGGAAAATAGCACAAACTGTAGCGAGGTCCAGTTCGAAGGATCGATCCTACGACCAACCGCTTCAAAGGCGGACACATGTGTGGTGGGTCAATCAGTAGCGTGTCCGCCCGTGAAGCAGTCGTTCCTAGAACCGATCATTCTTAGTGGACCCTTCTGCAGTTTGGGTCACAACCAGTTCATCAAAGGCCGTGGTATGTGATGTCCTGTCAATGGGAAAGTGATGCTTATCGAAAAGAGTAGCCTAAGAAATGTGTCCAATAGCCGATGATAAGGAAAAATCAATGTGTTCCAGTGATGTCGTTAAATAAAACACTTTTTTACGTAACAAATGTCAGTAAATAATGAGACTGTCTTATGAATCATATGAAGGAAAATTCACCTTCAACAGCCAAGAGAGAACATCATATTCCTATGTTGTTTATTACACTTGATCACTATAACACTATGGCCTTTATTCTTGCATAATTATCTATTACGTTACAAAAGTAAAGTTCATTTTGATATTGATAAAAAGTTACATTGAGGAATTTAGTCTACGTCATAGTCATAAAAACTAACAATGTTTGCGAAAGACTGTTCAGATGTTACTTGCATATTAATTTAATTCCATCGCAAAAAGCATGTTGAGCTTTCTGCAGGCGTAAAACACGTTATTAAGTCATGACAAGAAAATCTGTGTTGTGGATAAAAAGTTGATCTATTTAATGTGATGTCATCAAGTTCGTGTCATCTTCTAGGGATATTTCTCACTGAACATTTTTTATTGTGTACAAGTACAAATCAAATTATAGTCAGTATGCGCACATGTGGTCCCCAAAAACTCTTCATTTGCGCTGTAAAGAGATCCGTGTCGTTCTTTTTGTCACTTAATTTTCCTCACAGCTATCAAATAAGAGGCTGTTCATGTTTGGTGTCAGCAAAATAAGACTTTCACCTAAAACATCAGTCCTACAGTAAATCCCAATTCAAAAGCGTTACAATAATTGCTTTAATGAGTCTTGAATTAGGTACTCTTTTGGCTTCATTGTTGTTATATGGATGTATCAGATATCTCAACTTTGAGGTGGTTGTACTCGACATATGTTCAGCAGTAATCATTATGTCAACCTAGTTTTCATTTTTTACTTTACTTACGCGAAACAGATCAATACGTTAATTTTCTCATTCTCGAGAGGTAGGGAGTAGTACAGGATAATTAGGAAAATACCCATCACAAATTCCAATAGCAATCATTTCAATGTTATTCAACTCAGAAATATTATTGAAGTAACATAACAAATTTCCTGAAATCAACATATGGGAAGATGGGTTATTTGCATACAATTCATTTCTATTGCAATTTGTGAAGGGTTGACCCTTTTTTCGCCTAATTCCAGACTAATAGCTTTAATTTAATTGCTTTCACTTTTCATCTCTGATTCTTTCTCTTAGTGACGAATTCTCATAATAATAAAAAAATATCGCCAATCTTATCTGAACACCCATAATTTCTTCTTCGTTCAGTAGGTAATTAACATCCAATGGTCATCGTAAAATAAATGTTAATTTTAGATCATTGGCCGATGCTTTGGAAATTATGTCTGCTATGCACTTTTTGACCAGTGGCAGGTGCGATGTCTCTGGATTGTTTGATATTACATTCATGTCCTTGACAGACGATGTTTACGACACGAGTGCCTAGATTATCATATTTCCACAGCGAGAGGGTTATTTCATCCTGAAAGATTTCAAAATAGATTTGATGGTAAACATTCAGAGTCCTATCATGGTGCAGAATACGCCCACGGTATAATATTATGGACACCTGGTACAATGGTTATTTTCATACTGATTAATTAGTTGTTAATACTGTCCCACGCAGATTGTGTAGGCCTACTTTTCACTCAGTGGAGCGGGATGTAGCTCAGTCGGTAGCGTGGCCGCCTTTGGTCGGTCATCCGATCGATCCTTCTCAGTGGACCCATCTGCAGTTTGGGCTATTTTCCGTTCCAAGCAGTGCTCAACAACTGGTTCATCAAAGGCCGGGGTATGTGCTGTCCTGTCTGTGTGAAAGTGCATATAAAAGATCCCTTGCTGTCTATGTGGCAGCAGCGGATTTCCTCTAAAAGAAATGTGTCAAAATTACCATAATTATGAATGACGTCCAATAGCCGCTGATAAGTTAAAACATCGATGTGCTCTAGTGGCGTCGTTAAATAAAACAAAAACAAAATCTATTTTATAAGTATAATATTATACACTTTGAACAATAGTTTCTTTGAAGGTTTCTGAGAATAAAATATGAGTTAATTCCATTGCTAATCAAACTGAAATGACCACCGACAAATATGTTAAAACAACGGTTATCGTTATTGAGCTTCGTACCGATGATCCAAACATAGGATTATGATCCGATTGTTAAAGAACGTTCGTATACGTATTGATTTTTGGAATTAATGTTGACCAAACGAAACTCTAACTTCCGTGAGTAGTCTCTAGAAAATTACGAACCTCACTCAGAAGACTTCGTTTCCGTTCAGTTGATGAAGGAGCCAAATAAAACAGCTAAAATTTAATTTTCACTTTCCGCCTCAACGTCACTGGTTCTCGAGGGGCATGTCTCGACGCCATTTGCAGAAAAACCAGGTGATGTATCTAGCTGTCAGTGTTTCTCTCCGTGGTTCATACTAATGACCTGTTGTCCAGTTGTGAATGCACACCTGGTTTCATGCATCACACGGTTTCTAATTGTCATGCACTTTTGTGCAACGTGTCTGGTATGGACGTTAATGAATGGTGTTATGTTGACCGAATAATTGCTATGTTCTATGTTTAGTGACAGGTTCATTTCTCGTTCATGAGAATCGCATCTATAGATAGGTATTGCTTTATTGCTGCTAGCAGCAGGATGTAGCTCAGTCGGTAGCGTGTCCACCTTTGAAGCGGTCGGTCGTGCGATCGATCCTTCTCAGTAGACCCATCTACAGTTTGGGCTATTTTCCGTTCCAAGCAGTGCTCCACAACTGGTTCATCAAAGGTCGTGGTATGTGTTGTCCTGTCTATGGGAAAATGCATATAAAAGATCCCTTGCTGCTTATGGAAAAGAGTAGCCTATGTGGCGACAGTGGGTTTCCTCTAACAATGTGTCAAAATGACCCTATGAATGACATCCAATAGCCGCTAACATAAAAAATCAATGTGCTCCAGTGCCATCGTTAAACAAAACTATATTTTTTATTGCTGCTTACAAAATAGTTTAAGCAAATAGTTTGTGTATTAAATGAGAATTAGAATGAGTTTATTCACTAAGTCGTATTTATAATCACATAATAATTCATGAGGTAAACAAAAACAAATGCGCACTAAGTACACGTATTCAGCTGGAAATGAATAACGGTTGGTTGGTTGGTTATATTTATTTTTGTGCTTAAATCCAATCAAGGTTCAAGCACGGTGTCACGGGCACACAGCTCAGCTTCCAGAGCTGCCTGTCCAGGACAGATATTAATGTTAGTAGACGAGGGGAAACCAGCTACCCTCACACTATTTCCGCCACTCTTTTTGGATAAGCAGTAAAGGACCTTTTATATGCACTTTCCCATAGACAGGATAGCACAAACCATGGCCTTTGTTAAACCAGCTATGGACGGTCCAAGTGGAAACACCTTCCCATTGAGCCTTGCGGAGCGCTCACTCTTTCTTATTCTATGCTCGATCTCTTTATCTCTGTATATCTATATCTTTCTGTCATATTTGTCTCTCGATAACCCTCCCCTCTCCCCTGTCTCTCTTTCTATATCTCTCTCCGTGTGTGATTTAATTTTTAAAAAGCCATTCATACAAATCTCTTTCCATCGACAAACTGAATCTTTCTTCATTGTACAAAGTACAAAATTTGGGTTAATGATATTTTTGAAAATCGTGTTTATCGGCAGATAGTAATTACAGAAATCTACGGGACGTCGCTCGTGGTACTGTTGGTAGGGTTAATGTTGGCGGAATTCCTTTCACCATGATTTGTCCAAATCGGTTAACGATCTTAAGGAAATTAGATTCCAGATATGTGCTTAATTACAACCACATTTAAGTAGATATTGGATCATAAAAGAAGACTGTACATGTTTAAGTGTTATACGCATCCTTAGCATGTCCAGAAAGACATATACGTGCACATAAAAATGTGAAGTAGAAAAAACATAGTGACGCCAGAGAACGTATTTCTTTGACTATTCTTGTCCTAATTTATTCGTTTGAAATGCAATAGTTTTCAGATGTTTAAAACTCTTCAGGGTGTTTATATTCAGAGTTTAACAGGAGTGGGATGCAGCTCAGTCGGTAGCGTACCCGCCTTTGAAGATGTCGTCGGATCGATCCTTCTCAGTGGACCCATTTACAGTGTGGGCTATTTTTCGTTCCAACCAATCAAAGGTTCTGGTATGTGTTGTCTGTGGGAAAGGACATGAAAGATCCCTTGCTCCTTATCGGAAAGAGTAGCCCATGTGGCGTCAGCGTGTTTCATCTAAAAGAAATGTTTTAAAATTACCATATGAATGACGTCCAATAGCCACTGATAAGATAAAAATCAATGTGCTGGAGTGGCTTCGTTAAACAAAACAAACTTTACTTTTTGTCCTAATTTGTTCGTTAGAAAGGCAACAGTTTTGAGATGTTTAAAACTCTTCAGGATGTTTATACTCACTGTGTAACAAACAGTCTCGTGTGTGACTAGGTCGCATCTTATCTCTGCGCGGAACCAGTGCTCCACAACTGGTTCAACAAAGGCCGTGGTATGTACTGTTCTGTCTATGGAAAAGTGCATATAAAAGAT
>JAUTWP010110053.1:0-11769 GCA_033042655.1 Cyathermia naticoides
CTTACACCCTGTGTAGTTAAACTTAATCTTGAGAGATACTCCAGTCTTAGCAAATACACTGTTGAACATGTACACCCCGTGTAGTTAATTCACTAATGTTTAAAAACAGAACAGTGAAACCACTCTAAACCGGACACCCATGGGACAAAGTAAAATGTCTGGTTTTTAGAGGTGTCTGGTTTTCAGCGGTTAAATTTACACTAAATGGCCAGATAGGGACTGGATTTTTTGTCTGGTTTTGAGGGGATTCCGGTTTAGAGGGGTTTCACTGTAATAAAGTAATAAATTATTTTGGTACTAGTATGAGATATTTGGTACGAGAATAACAAGTTGGTGACGTAGGATCTTGGCTTTATTTAGTAAAAGTTAGAATGGTGAACTTCGTACACAGTCTAACCTTCACAAAATAAAGCCGATTCCCTACGTCATTACCTGGTTATTATCTTTATCCTGTAATCCACAAGGAATTAGAATTATTTTTTTTTATTCGTTTATTTTACAATTAAGTTCACACAAATTAGCACTTTTACAACATTTTTGATTGACGTCACAGAACATCACAACTGCTTGACCTTCATGTAGTTATTAATAATGTTAAATACACCAAAAGAAGTTTCTAAACAATATTTTACATTGTTCAGTATTAACCTCATTAATAGATAAAAAATGAAATTACAAACAAAAAAAGCTATAAAATCAGCGTACGTTACGTGGTATATGGATATTATAATTGTTGAAGATTTAAATTTTATTATCTTTATGAGCCTGGAACAATATTGACATTTAAAAAAAAGAAGATATTTCAATGATACGGTCTAAAACAGTGTATGTGCTATTAATCAAAGTATTCATTTATGTGTGCTATCAGAAAAATTCTTTTTTTTAAGATTTCTGCTAAAGCTGTCTGGTATTTTTGTGGAGAATGTTGCATCACTTAATTGATAATCTCTTATTTAACAGTTAGCATCCTTGACGTCTGATGAGTTGAGTGCAGAAGGTCTACCCAAGGAATGTCAACATCTGCTGCAAACTAAACTGGAAAACATCACTAGGTAACCGGTTGTCTTTCTTGTCTGCTATATAAAGGGCATAATATGTACTATTCTTTGCTGCATTAAATGAAAGTAAAGATTGTTTTATATAACAATGCCACTATAGCACATTGATATTTATCTTATCATCGCCTATTGAATTTCAAACATGTTCATTTAGAGGAAACCTGCTACTGCCACATAGGCTACTCATTTTGATTAGGAGCAAGGTGTCTTCTATATGCACTTTACAACATAGGACAGCACATACCACAACCTTTAATGAACCGTTTAGTATTGCTGTGATGTCAAAAATAAATTTGGGTAATGATGCCTTGTGTAAATTGAAGAAAGATGTCTGCTGATTTAAAATTGTGGTGGAACACATTTAAATATTATTCAGATTTAATTAGAAATTTCTACTTAAGAAATATTCCACTATAAGCCTAATATGTATTTTCTTTTTCAGAAATAAATCGTTTGCTTCCAAAAATGGGATGGTTGAAATGTGTAATACTGGAAGAGTGCTCTCCCCTTCAACAAACCTGATATGGCATGCCACACCACCTAACATGCCGTACCCCCCAATGCCATCCCCCGTGATGCCATGTCAGATGATGTACATCACCTCTCCCTCCATGTCGTCCCCGGGCTCGGAGCTAGGCAGTCATGGCATGATACCTGGATCAGGACATATGTCAGACTTGACCAGTCAGGATTTGTCCTCCGAGTACTCCAGTACGCCCCCCAGTCCAAGTCAGTGTGTTCCCAAACAGCAGGTTTATGCAGAGAGTTCAGGATCAGATGATAACGAGAAAGGTGAGATTTTATATGATTGCTTGTCTGATAGACAAAACAAGGATTTGTTGTGTGATATATTATATTGTCCTTTACATCATTTGGACAAATTTGCCTGTGATGTATAATAGCTAATTTTAAAAACACCAGTAGAAAGTAGTTTGTTTTATTTAACGATGTCCAGTGGCGGATCTAGGGGGCCCCTAAATTTGGCGATTTTTCTATTTTTTACATTGTAAATATTTTCTGGAACGTTTGGGGTCCTAGGCTTGTCATTGGGGGCCCCCTAAATGGAATTTCTGGATCCGCCACTGATGTCATTAGAGGACATTGATTTTTTATCTTATCATCGTCTATTGGACATCATACATATGGTCATTTTAACACATTTCTTCAGAGGAACTGCTACAACCACATAGGCTACTGTTTCCGTTAAGCAACAAGGGGTGTTTTATTATGCACTAAAATATTTTATGTATGAAATGTATTGTCGGCTGAATGCAGCCCTGTTTAGACATTGTATTATTATTTTACCTGATCTTGAAAATGACAATGAATTTTATTTCAGATAAAGGTGATCAAGAAGAGAACGTATGCAGAAGGAAAGAGTTCCCTCTCGGCCAGTCATTGTTGAACCCCGGTGTTATGAGACTAGACGAGTTGAAGATCACTCCTCCATTACAGCCAACATACTTCCTGGAACCAAAACCAGAATTCCAGCCTTCAGTATCCGGCCATAATGGATACCCGTGTGATTCTGCTCATGCTCCAGTGATGTCCACCGGATATCCGCCGGCCAGGCCAGCCTACATTGCAATGCGTCCTTATAAAGCTCCTCAACCCACCCATGCACACATGGGCCTTCCAGTGAAAAGTATGGTCAATATGCCACAAGACGGCCAGATGAAAGCCAACACCCAGTCCGTACAACATGCGATGTACCCTGTTCAGCCAGTCCGATCCGATTATCCATCAAATGTTCCCCCTGCAAGTGTGAACAATAATGTGAAGAATTCAGCAGAAGGTTTGCACAGAACACAACCATTTTTAATGGGTCGTCCATTGAAAGGTGCAAACGGTGGTGCAGGTTGGTCTGCAACTTCTGGTGTGAACAGCAGCACAACTTCCAGCCCGGCGGTGCAGTCGGTATATCACTCACGCCAGTCACCTGGTCCGGCACCCGTTCCACCAAACCCAAATACTGGATTACCACTTCCTCCTCCATCGGTCAGTCCACCAGAACCTGACCTCCAAGCACCGGTGCCAGGCATGCCCGGACTTGCAGGAAGTTCTCAGTCTGTGGTAAATACGAGCACTAACAGGTCTGCTACGTCACAGTCACCCGGCCCACCACTGACACCAACTTCTTCCAGCAATAACTGTGATTGTACGTGTGGCTCTTGTGACAGCTACCCACCAACATCGGCATATCCTCAGTTTAGTATAGTTCCACCTGCAGCTTTCTGGCCCTTGCAGATTCCACCACATCTACTGGCTCAAGGAAATGGCATTATTGCCCACATGCCTCCTAACATGTATGGCCAGATTCCTCCTAACTATCCAAATGGGATAAATCCAGAATATTTGTTTCAAAATCATCCAAATTTTCAACATTTACCACCTGGCGTCCTTCCAATGTCTTACATGTATGGGTGTAATATGTTACACAATTCTGTGAACAAACAACGAAACCAGGGCTGCTACAACTGCGGTGGAACAAATCACAAAGTTCAAGATTGCAAGGAAAAGACAATGGAATCATTCTCAGGTTTGCATATTTTAATTTTAAACATTTAGTCAGGTCATGTGGTTTAATGTCTATGTTCAGAGCCAGGCTGTTATAGCAGATGCCTCTCCTGTGTGCAGTTCATGGTATTATCCATCCACCACGTACAGGACAGGAAAAAAAGGGGTGGGGGGAGAAGGGAGCACAGTCACACTAACGAAAACAAATGAGTTTCCGCTAGCCCAATGACCCAAAGTCTTAACTTATTATACTTGTACCCCCAATATTTTTTTTGTTGGCTCTGCCTGATGGAAAGTAAAATAAATCCTTCAGAATAACTAATTATTAGTAATATAATTCCAGTGTAGTAATGCATGTCATACTGCAGGGATAGAAACTAACCCTCTCCCCAGTCGAATTGAAATCGCTGGGTATGAGTACAATTTAAATTGTGTAGTCCCCCAGGCCAGTAATTCTGAGTAGATGTGACCCACATTTCAGATGCCGACTCTCAGGCCTACTTCACCAATTAAACATCAATTTAATTCACCAAAATTTCATTTGACATGACAGAAATGTTTTATATTATCAGTGTGGTAATTATTTTAAGCTACTAATCCCCCTGGCCAGTGGAAATATTTCTTAATTTTGACCCCTGTACTGCATGATATTTTGGAAACCAACTCTGACTTTCTTTGTTTTGTTCTTTTGCAGGTTTCCACCTCAACTATAAACCTAAATCAGACTCGGATTAAATACTCATTTAGTTTCCAAGAGAGCAGAAATCTCGTCTGGAAACCAGGATGTACAAGTTTCTTTGATCTTCAGGTCTAAAAAGTGGAAGACAAATTTTTATTTCCTAACTAATCAGGTCAACAAATTTCCTCCACGAGGGGTGTTTTAGACGATTTCTTTGGATGTATTAAGTTATGTGTTTGCCCTTAACTATCAGTCACAACTGGACAAACTTAATCTTCACATTTCCTCGAGATGCACTGTTTTCAGCTAACACATTGGAAGCAGTATTTTACTTGACTAATATTGGCATAAAAAAACAGGTGTTTGTATGTTTTTTTATCAATTTGATTCCAGTGACATTGGTCAGCGCATTGGAATGTTAAAGTTTTACAATGTTTTGAAGACTTTTGAAACATGATTTGTTGGTGATATTTAGTTTTACCTAGTCATTCTGTGCCATTTCTCAGGCTTTCTGGTCTTCAGATATATACGTATTATTCTTTTTTAGGATGCACATGTAATATTTTTATGTGTAGATAATTTTTTGTCCCATTTTTTAAGCATATCAGTTGTAAAGCAAGATTGAGTGTCAAATGTATGCTACAACAAGCGTCTCCCAGGCCATTTTGTGCATTATCATATTATTTTTTAAAAATAACAAACTTTAAAATCTCTTTGCTAGGGTGAAAGAATGAAGTTTGGGTTTGTTTTTTAGATTTGAAAGAGTGTATACATGTATAATTCTAGATCTGACAAAGGTCTGTTCATGATTAACACCAGTACATGAAATGTAAATATGTTTTACCTATGGGTATATGTTGATAATTAACTAGCTGTTGATTTGAATGCTAAATTGAAAATGAACTGTAAATATATTTATTTTTAATAAGACTGCTTTAATTTGGTGCTTTGTAAATGTATTGGAGATCTCATGAAAAGAGAACTATTTTTTGTAAGTGTATATACATGTAGGTGTTAACTGTGTGGAATATTTTGACATTGCCACTTTACCGTTACGTTTGTCTGGTAATAATGAAGTCTGGAATACTGGAATCTTTTAAAACTTCTCGATTAATGCTTAAGAGTGCACACTTTTAACTTTAAGCCTGGTGTTTAGACTTTTAAAGTTTTACAAATACAAACCAAGTCAGGCCTCATGTTAATGTATTTTTGATGGCTTCCTTTGTTTTCATATACTCTATCAAAATATCATACTTTTGTACATTTTTCCAATTTTTATATATTTCACTTTACATTTTCAAAGATATTCACATCTGTAAAACTGACTCAAATACCACAGCATGTGTAGCAAATGTAATCTTCAAAAATGTATCTAATAGTAATAGTGAAAACAGAATCAATAAAAGTCACAATAACATACTTAAAAATCATACACATTAATTTTTTATGCAGAAATTTTCACCAGATAAATTACATTTAGAAATCTACTTGTCAGCCATAACCATTGAGGTACTTTCTACTTGTCTGAACAGATTTTCACTTGTCAGGACAAGCGGATAAGTGCTTGGTTTGATACTGGTATTTAAAAGTTGATTAATATGTCCATTCTTATTTTCAAATAAAACTATTTTATCCTGTTTCTTGGCCAAATAATTTTATATTTTTTAAAACGTGTAACACCATGTTTTCTATGTCATTGTTTTTTAAAATTTATGACAAAAAGAATAATGCATCAAACTAAATTGCCAAAACCACTAGCAATAATTTATTAAATCAAACTGCCAAAATGCATAACCACAAAAATAACCACAAACAAGCTGTTTTATACGGTCTGGTGTAACAATATCTGACTATTTATTCTATATTGATAAGGATGTGTTGTTATTTTGTTTATCATGTTGGATGCATACTTTTAGATATAGGTGAGTTTTATTACGCCCACTGGTATTTTTTATACATACGCAATACAAAAATAAGTACAAATGTAGCTGTAAATCAGATTTGATACTGGACATTTCTAGACATGTATAACTTAAAATAAGTCTGCAATTTTCATTTTATTTAGATTGCCATCATATTTATTGCTTTTTGTCCCCAACCTTTTTAAAGAAATATGGGAGATACTGAATTAGACTCCAATGATTTCTTCTATTTTCAATACAAATTAGTTTTAATGTTGTAGCAGGGAATATTCTCAGAGACACTAACCTAAATATAGTTGGAATTATGTCCCTTTGCAAGTTTATCATTTACTAGTCCCTCAATTTATACTTGTTTTTATTACAGTGGTATCCACTTAATTGATGCATAATTGCATTTTTCGTCTAATTGAAATAAATATTTTCATAAATTTAACTGATCGCAAATTCCATTTTCTTTTTCATTGCATCCCTAATGCAGCATGTAGGTCATTTTAACTTTTTCACATGTCAAGATTTGTTTGGGTTACTACAACTCACGTTTTATGCTGAATTTGAAAGTGTTGATACTGACACATATTTAATGCTTTATCTAGACAGATCATCAGTTTATGTTTATGATATTTGTAAACACAGATTCTGTGATTTAATTTTGTCAGTTTGACTTGCATTTTGTTTGTCAGTTCTGCTGAGAAACATTTCTTACGGTATTCCTAAATCATATATATAAATAATTTTGTCTCATAACATCATTCATTACTTAGAGTTAGACAATTTTGACGGATTTCATACTTGTTTGAAATCAGATTATCACACTATTGACCGCCTTATTTAATAGTTTTATAACATTCATTTTGTGGGCATTTTTAAGCCTGTAATACATATTACTAGACAAGTTTTATTAGTTATCAGGTTGATTAAAAATCCAAGATTACTTCCAATTGGCTATGATTTTTAAAACATTTCTTTGATTTCATTTGTTTAGTTGTATAGTTAGTTCCATTAACATTTTATAGCGGAATCCCAATTTACTTGTTAAATTTTAGTTGTATCTTACACAAATTCTGATCTTTCAATGATCATGTTTTTATTATTTTATTCTGAGAACACAACTTTGTAAATGAAGCGAATCACATTGAGAAGTAGTCTCTCATTCACTGGTTTCTATTCTCAATACCAAAAACGTCTAGACAATGTCTAAGTTAGCTAGTTAACAGAGGAAACTTCAATAATTTTATTTTAAAATATGTAATGTCATCTTTAAAATTATGATATGCATTAAGTAAACCAGAGAAGCAAAGGATCACTGGTTTCTATTCTCGATTCCAAAAACGTCTAGACAATGTCTAAGTTAGCCAGTTAACAGAGGACATTTTATTTTAAAATATGTAATGTCACCTTTAAAATTATGATATGCATTTAAGTAAACCACAGAGCAAAGGACCACTTAAATTTATGTGACAAAACAGACTTAGGTCAAATTATAATTTAGGATACAAAAGTGATGGATATAAACTGTCCGATTGAATGAGATTAATGAAGCAGACATTAATATGTGAATATTGTAAAGTATGATGCATATATACTACTCAAATATCACCACCCATAATATTATAATAAAGTTTTAATCATCATCATCATGTAGTCAATCAGTGTTCAATAGTTATAGTATTACATTATTGCATCATTAAGTGCTATATTTCTCATATCCTATTTCGCACAAAAAAATCGTGTTTTCTTGCATGTATTAAAATTGTTCCATTATACGTAGACAATTGTGTTATGTGATGATTTCAACATAAAAAGCAATAATACTTGAAAGAACTGGATGACACTTTGGTTCATCTTGTAAATCAGTTCCTGATTGTTGCATTGTATTAATTGCTTTAATAATTTTATATAATTTTACCTGTGTAAGATACATTTTATCCATGAAGCTAGTAAAACAAAATAACATGAATACAATAATATCAATAATACTAACAACAATACGAATGATAAGATTAATATGCTATGCTTAACATATAACAACTTGGAAATTATGTGGTCTGTTGTGTGTGTAAAATATTAATTAGGGCCATGTAATTCTAGGGTCTTGATACCATACATTATCAACAACAACTTTTCAAATTATTGTGTTATGATAAATTTCAGGTTGGTAAAATGGAATCTTTAACATGATGTATTTTAATCTTTATTTTGCTGTTTTTTCATTTTTGTTTAGTTTTGTTTTTATTTGTTCCACTTGAAAAGATTACCACTAGAGCTGGCTGTTTGTACTTATGTCCAACTCTTGATTTTATTTCATAATTATTTTTAATGTAAACCACACATCTTTGACATATCACATCATTACATTAGAGAAACTGTAAAATTATATTATGTCTGTTAGTAGCTAAAGAAATTGTTAAATATGTGTGGATGCTGTTATATTCTTTTAATCATTGACATGTCATTTGTGTGTTTTACTTTATTTCTACTTTGTTTTGTTCTTGAATTGATGGATGAGGTATTATGAATCAGTTGATACTAACATTATTATGATTGGCCAGAGGTAGATTCAGAGGTGAATTGGGGCTTGCACCTTCCTTCTAATGGTTGCCCTTCTATTCATTTTCATGATCAGTCTACTTTGGTAGCTTGATCACCAATTGTATACCCCAGCCCCCATCAGAAGCAATGTTGTCTCTGGGTAAGCAATGTTTTCTCTGGGTCTGCACCTGTGACTTTATTTATCCAGACAAAGATAGGCTGCTAATGAAATCTGTGTTAAATCCCTTCACATGAAATTCTGACCTCAGACTTAAATGTAAACTGATACCGGTACGAATGATAGATCAAATCAAGTCAATCCATTTATCGTATACATTCAGAGCAATCTGTTATAGTACACACTCGTCTTGGGCCCCAGTTATAACCTCAGCCATTTCTGCAGCCCAAGACTGGACTAATGGTACATGTTGATTGAGATGTTTCTATAGAACATGGCCTGTACTCGTGACACTCCTTCAAGAGCACCATGATGATGACTGAATCCATTCCTGGGCATCTTATTTCATCTTTGTACTGCAGGTAGATGAAACTCTGGATTTAATTATAGTACTTTTTAAATTAAATCAAAAATTGAATGAAATCAAACGGGCCACCAGTTTGAATGAAGACTAGATTTGAGGTTCAAGTGGAGAATGAATTGTGGAATATTTTTATACATGGTTATATCCATATCATTCAATCATGTTCCAAATGGGCAGAAACTCATTCTTTGAAGGGCTTTAAAAATATAATCAGAGCAAGATAGCATTTTCTAGTCTAGTTTTATAATCACATGCACCGACTACTGTTTGTATATTTATTATGATGTTTGTTGTTAAGAGTTTACAAACACACTTTCTGTATGGTATATTTATGCTTGCGCGTATATGTGTGTTGTGTGAGTGAGTGTGTGTGTGTAAAGCGGATGTCGTATTGTGAAATATTTTATGAGAACATATTTATCATTATTCAAATTATGCATAGTTGTGGTTAATTTGTAAGCCTTGTGAGTGATGACGAGATTTCAGTTATTGAAAATTAATTTTCTATTCCATTTGCCTTTGCTACAGGTTGATTTATGCTCTTGTACACATCTAAGTCAGATATTTAGTGGAAATCAATTTGACTAGTATAATCATTGTTATTTTTGTCAAAACTAAACCCGTTTCAAATGCATATACCGTATTCAGTATCTGGTTATTACTTGTAGTAAAAGTTATATATGTATGATATGTTTTTATTATTATGCTACTTTGCATGTGTTGGGGGTGGGGGGGTAGTTTTGTGAGTGATCAAGCACAAAAGATTAATGTAAATGCTTTACTTACCAAATGATAGTTTTGAATATTTTTTGGACAAAGTATAACAATTAATATAAAATGTGTATGTTAATCATAAATGTTACTATGTTGATACATGTACCTAGAGTTTAAAATAAAACGTGTGGAGAAAGTAACATAAAATTGCTAAATCTATGATGAAAATAATTAGACTTTGTATAGCCTATTCTCATTATGAAAATCCTGCTTGTTCACACACTCAGTTAAACCACTTAAAGTTAAACCACTGGATACAAACTATGAGTCAGGCAGCACAAAAACCTGGAATATTCTCATCTATATATAATTTGTTAGTAATCTATTATCTAGTAAATATACAGAACTTCACATGTTTTTTTCACTCCTATTTATTGCACACCAGAATATAATTATATACCATGAGATCGCATAGTCGTCGAAAGGTATGTACTTGCGCACAATAAACGAGTGCAATAAATAGGAAGCGAAAAAAATCTATGTGAAGTTCTGTATTTATTACATACCTTCTTTATACCGATAAAATGAATGCATATTTGCACCTGATGCTTTTTGAAACTGCGACACTAAAACATTTCATGTAACAAGTGACGTCATATAAAATCAAAACATGAAATGTCCATTAACAAGTGATGTCATATAAAATAAAAACATGACGTAACCAAATAGCTTTTGATACAGCGTTGTTCACTTGGTACAAGGTCAGTCATTTTAGAATAAAGTGTTGTTTAAATGTCAACTTCACCTGGTGTCACAGTCAGTTAGTGGTCTTGAAGTAATTTTCTTCATATTACCAGTGTCAAAATGCATGGGCAAAAGTTTCAAATTAAAATCTCCAGGTATCGAGCTGTTTACCATCATTAGAATTCAACGAAGCAAAGTGACAGAAAACCTGATTAGTTTACTTTAGCAATTAATGGAAGACAACACCATCGACAAAAAATTCTTTGTAATAATTATTAAATTAAACTATTAGAATGAAATAATATATAAAATAAAAGATTCTTTTATTGCATTGAATGATCTTTATTACTATAATAAGATTGAATATGTATGTGATAATATAATTTATTTGTGAAGTATTTTCGGGTAATGGGATCTAGTCGTCTCGTAAATAGGATTTAGTCTATTAATGGGATGTATATGGTCAACCAGGGTCCATTAATGGGGTGTGTAAATGTATAATTTTATGGTAAACCAAGGTCTATTAATGAGATGTCTATGGTAAACCTAGGTCTATTAATGGGGGGTATATGGTAAATCTAGGTCTATTAATGGGATGTATATGGTAAACCTAGGTCTATTAATGGGATGTATATGGTAAACCTAGGTCTATTAATGAGAGGTATATGGTAAATCTAGGTCTATTAATAGGATGTAGATGGTAAACCTAGGTCTATTAATGGGATGTATATGGTAAGCCTAGGTCTATTAATGGGATGTATATGGTAAACCAAGGTCTATTAATGGGGTGTATTGGTAAACCTAGGTCTATTAATGAGATGTATATGGTAAACCAAGGTCTATTAATGGGGTGTATTGGTAAACCTAGGTTTATTAATGAAATGTATATGGTAAACCTAGGTCTATTAATGGTGCGTGTATGGTAATCTAGGTCTATTAATGAGATGTATATGGTAAACCTAGGTCTATTAATGGGGCATGTATGGTAATCTAGGTCTATTAATGGGATGTATATGGTAAACCTAGGTCTATTAATGAGATGTCTATGGTAAACCTAGGTCTAT
>JAUTWP010110164.1:0-11768 GCA_033042655.1 Cyathermia naticoides
GATTTTCTTTGGAGGGTCTTTGACGTACATACCATTCAGGTTCTTCAGGAGTCTGTACACCCACTGAGTCTTTCCAGAACCGGTAGGTCCAGACACACACATGCTAGAGCAAGGTTCAAATGGTGCCAAACTCTGCGTTTCCCACCAAGGTTGTGTAGGGTCGACCACCGCTTCTGGACTCCAAGAAATTGCACTTTTAGGTAATGTGGGTTTCACTGCTTTAAATGTCTCCTTTGTTAACCAGGGTACTCTGTGTTCTAAATTGTGCACTTGAGACAGATGATTAGACAGTTTCAATAAATTCTTAGCCTGACATCCCGGAACAGGACAATCTTTTCTGACACGACCCATCTCTAAACAAATGATTTTGCTAAACTGACAATATTTTTTTTGAATGACCTATTTATAATGTGTCCATTGGTGTCCCTTGGTGTCCCTGAAATGTCCCCCTACTCTCAAAAGTATCCCTTGGTGTCCCTGGAAGTATTCCTCTACTCTCAAAAGTGTCCCTTAGAAGTGTCCCTGGAAGTATTCCTCTACTCTCAAAAGTGTCCCTTAGAAGAGTCCCTCTACTCTCACATGTCCCTTAGTGTCCCTGCAACATAAAATAGGTCCCTCCACTCTTCAATTTCTCCCTCCATGTGTCCCTGAGAGAGGCCCGGGATGCGGTCCTGAATGGATCTATGTTACCCTGAGATTGGTCCTGTGGCCCTCTAACATAAAAATGTATTCTATGTTTCTCTCCTGTTTGCCAGAGATATAAAAATCCCTGTTGCCCCTTGTTCACCACGAGGAGGTCGAAGAGATTAGAACAAGATATACCAAATTTGATGTTTTTATGAAGAACGTAGTGGAGGGGAAATACCAAGTTTGATGTTTTCATACCAAGTTTGATTTTGGGGAACATACCAAGTTTGATGAATTATGCCTATGTTGTTATTATTATTAGGTTTTTTTTATCCAAAACATTAGTTTGTAGCTTCCCCCTTAAACACAACTTGTTTGTGTCCAAGAGGTGAGTGGAGAGTGGGTTAATGCATGGAGAATTTAGACTACCTATAACATTTTGAATCGCTGACCTGAAAAAGGAGTATTCTCTATAAATCACAAATGTATCGGACTAATTATGAAAAAAAAAGTGAATTTGAACTGTAACCAAACAGTCCGATATAAAAATGTTACAGTGTGGAGACTGATTTATACCAAGTTTGATGATTCATACCTAGTTTGAAATGGGGGGAAAATATTAAGTTCATACAGAACTAATAGCCATAAGGAAGAGTGTCCAAATTGTCTTGAATGACACGTTTGGTGTACACTATCCTGTACTTTTTCTCTTCAACTCTGTTGTAAATTTTTCTCTTCCTTTTTTCTCGTGAAATTTTGGATGGGTTCGTCACGGTGACGGTAGTATCTCTGGTGGGTAACAAGACCATCTCTCGAATAGCTTCAAAGTTGATGAGTTGGGCATTCGTGTGATGCAGAGTGAAGCCTCTGACTTTGCAAGTTTCTTTTCCCTTGTTCGTTCGGTAGGCATAGTTTTTGGGACCTCCAGAAACAAATTCTGTGATATAGTCTCCACCCAACTCATCTGTCAAATCCCCAAGATAATCACCAAGAGTCGGTTGGTAACTGTCCGGTTTGCATATATAGATCACAGAGTCTGTGTCGTAATACAGGACATTTCGATCCAATTTCTCCAAAACACTGTACAATTTCAACCGGGCCCAAGAAGTTGTGAATGTAGCCAAGAAGATGTTGATATTTTGATTCTCAGGGACAAAGGTGTATTTGTGCTTGTACTCCACTTGCATGACTTTATCGGTGAGGATGTGAAAGTTGAGTAATTCCTTTGCTGGGTTTGACAATAATTGAAAAAATTTGTCTACGTCATTCTCATGAAAGAACTCTGTCTGATTCATATTTAGTCTTTGGCCAAACTTCCCCCAGAAGCTGTTGAGGCATAGTTTGGCCAGAGACCGGAGTCCAGGGTTCTTTGTGATTTTATGTTTATCAAGGTGAATACCCTCTTTTTTGTGGTATAGTTTGATGTATGTGTCTTTATCTTCCTGAGTTACACACCATTCGGGCCATCCACTGGCTTCTTGTTTTAGTTTCAGAAATGTATTTATATATTCGGCGAAGAGACCACCCTCACGTGTTGCCGGGTCATATTGAGTAGTTTCAGGCCAGTGGTAAACTTCGTAGACAGTTCTGATTGCATATCCCTTCTCCACGGCCTTGAGGATTTCGGGTATGCACCAGGTTCCAGTGATACTTCTATCTTCATCAGTATGGTGGCATGGCGTTTGTATTTCTTTATCAGAGCATGTTCTGCATAGTGGAAATTTCAACTTGCCATTTGATTTATATGGTAGTATAGGATGATATAGTTCTCGAGGCGGCAGAATTTTTACTTTGGCTATACCAAAGTAATGATTCAACGTTGTAAAATTATCTGTGATGATTTCTGGATGTCCAACTGGGTACTTGCAATATTTGTTAACCCAAGGATAAAGGGAAGTGAAATCTACGTAGTGTATCTTTTCTTCATCCTTCGTTTTGTAATGGAGCTGACTGGCATTTGTTCTACCTCCAAAGAACGAGTCTCTAGGGTCGAGTCTCTCTTGGATGTCCAGACCATCCACAAACGTTTTCATTGCTGCATTAGTCATGACCTTGTCATAATATTCATGCTCCCAAATATCAACGATTTTGTACCCTTTTTCCTTCAAGACGTAGCGTTTCTTGATCATCAACGCATATAGTTGTTCGATCGACTGGTTGGTTCGCGGCTGAATGGTGGTGCATCTGTCATTGGGGTAACATGTCTTGCATCCGTGCCACAGACATCCATTGAACTCAAAGGCCGTGTTGGTCTTGGAGCAATATCCATCTAGGCGATATTTTGTGCCGGGTACACAGTGTTCACCACCATTCAGTGCATGCTGAATCTGATATTTATGTGGGTTTTGTTGCTGGATCCACTCCATCCACTGAATAGATACATGGCTAAACTGATCCCGTTGAGTATAACCATTACTGGGTACTTGTGCAATGGGACTCGGGACCTCTTCTTCTTCAACAATGACAAGGCCTCTTTCATTCAATTCCTCTTCTGAAAGCCATTCATTATGAAGTTGAACATGTTTTTGGGGATCTTCACGGACCGACAACCAATTTGAAAGGTTTTTTCCATCTGTCAATTTAATGTGACGATGCTGTTTTAAAAATCTGGTTTGGAATATACCCATACACACCGAGGCAATAGTAATATAGGAAGCAAATGGGTTTATGCCATTCTTGTAGCTGACTTCCTTTGTACCGATGTCAATCTGCTTCTCACCAGTCACTTGTATCACTAGGTCTTGAAATTTGAGACAAGCCTCTCTCAAAACGGCGACATCTGAAATACAGTAATCTTTGATTTCCTTTCTGAAGTCGAAGATTCCCTTTTGTTGCTTGTGCCAGTTTAAGAATTCTTGTCTTTCCACAGTTCCCATGAAGTTGACACCATACATCTCTGTTTCTGGAAACGGCCCACGGTAATTCTGATTTTCACAGGTGTTGAAGTAATGGGGAAAATATCCCTTCTTCAACTCAGTCAAACCAAATGCCTTGGGAAGAGCAGCCAGCTTCATGGGAAGAAAATTCAAGCTATCGATGATTCTGATGTCAAGACCTCTTTCCAGATGGAGGTACATGATCTTGGATCCGCTGTATATGATCTTAGTAGGATATATGGATTGGTCTATCATGTACTCCATCAGGAAGTAACCATCATACGATTTATTATTGTGGGCCACGGCAGTAAAACCCTTGTGTGTGTCTGTGAACAGCCATCTGCAAAATTGGATATGTACCCCATCGCCTTGAAAGATAATTTGACGGAGTCCACATTTGTCTTCGCATGGTGCTTTAGTGTAAAATCCTTTTTTATCTTTAGAGTTACATTCTGAACATCGAGTTCCGCAAGCATTGCATATGGACGTTTCATCAACAGCTTCTTTTTGGCAGACTGTACAAGCTGACTGTGCCACCACATAGTTAGGTAAATGCTGGTATTTTCCACACCACGAGTTGCTGCAATGTTTACATAGACTTCCGTGAGTGCATGTGTCTTTCGGACAAGTGTGACAATTACCGATGGGTACATATTTCTCCTCGCATTCCATTCGTTCATCTTGTCTGCATTCAAAATCAAAAAATATATATTTTATCCCAGGATCTTTTAGTGGCGTGGGTGCTTGATAACATAAGTGATCTTCAGGGACATAGAGATCACATCCTGGACATTTCCACTCCCCGCAAATGTGATTTTGGGGATCCCTCTTAGCGATTTCCAATACCTTGAAGCAACAAGTACATTTCCAGTAGCTTTCACACATGGATGATGTTGGATTCCCTTTTTTGTCTTGCATCTGTTGTTTGTGACGTTGAAAACAAGCATGGGATCGACAGGTGAGATGGCATTGGCGACAAGTCAGCGCTTGCTCAGTCTCTGGACATTCTTGACTACCACAGACTCTGCATGTAGTCAAGCAGGAATGACGTACTTTGTTGCTGTATGGCTTTAGGCACGACTCGCAGAAGTACGAATTCGAAAAAAATCCTTTTATGTTGGCTATTCCGTGGAAGTGAGGGTCTGGATCTTCTGTAAAATAGAGAAACAGTTTTGGCCAATTTGATTTGGGATTGCCTACTCTTATAAATTTATTACCGAGAGCTGCACTGACAACTAGGATCTGGCATTGGAGCAATTCTTCGAATGATAATATATCATTGAGATTACATGGTTGGTCAGTGCGAATCCCAGCTAGTTGACACATCTTGAGGGCCAATTGTTTTTGTTCATTTCTGAAACTGTTTTTGATATTCTTGTAACACCATACAGGGACTTTTCTGTGTTCCATGATTTTCTCAACAGTGTCCACGATGTGAGGGGTGGTCTTGACGAGTTCACACCATTCGGTATTGTTCACCTGGTTCAACTTGGCCCAAGTCACGGCAATGGCCCGGGGCAAACAGAGCATATCTTCGTTGACAATTTGAAATAAAGATTTCTTCTTTGTAATAGAATTGTCAGGTCCTGACAGTTTAGTTATTCGTTTATGTCTGGCTCCTCTTGGTATCTGGATCGTACCAATGTCGATGTGAAAAGACTTGTCTAACGTCAAGGTCTCATTGCTGTTTAGATAGTTCTCTATTGTTTTAAAAATTGTCTCAGTTTCTAGTTGATCCACTCTTTCTAAAGGAATTACTAGGGGGTTGTTGAGATCCTGGTGATGAATGACAACACGCATTAAATCACTTCCTTGTAGGTTCTGTCTGGGTTTTTCAAGGACATCATCAAACATGACTCGTAGGTCGTCAAACAGGTCTCGAATAGTACTGCCTTGCCAGGGATCATTAAATTTTATCTCATAAGTTGTGCTCAGCGTTCCATGTTTCTTTAGCACTTTTTCAGATTTTTTATGAAATGTGTATGGGGTCGATGTCGATGGCTGTGATTGTTCAACAGCTATAGGCCCAAGGCCACCAAACTGGTCGATGGTATGTTGCCTCTTGATGAGAGGTGGTGGTGAAGATGGATCAGCATCGATTCTTGTTTTTTTAGAAGCTGGTACATCATCAGGTCTTTTGTAACATGTCAATCTGTGTCTTCTGAGGTCTGGCATGCGTCGAAATAAATTGCCGCAGATGTAACAGGGTAGTCCCTTGCCTTTTTCATTATATTCACCATCTTCCGCGCATAGTCTGGTTAACTCGTCCACCTCGGCAGGGTCTATATCTATTTCAGGTGCCTTGATTTCTTTTTCTGGATACTGAGGATCAATAGTTAGGGTGTCATTCTGGTCTGTATATAGTTGTTCCTTAGCTTCTACCGTGGTCTCTCCAAGTGATTTAACGGCCTGTTGTATTTCCACATCGTTATAATTGAGGTTTGTATTTTCCAAATCCAAATCGGTCATCAGTTCATCAAATTTCAGTTGAATTAATTTATCTTTGACAAACTGTAGGTGACCTATCTGGTTGAGTTCAGCATACATTTCTAGATCATAACTAGACGTGAAGCTGGCAACGATGAATTCAATATTTTCCATAACCTGAAAGAAAATACTATTTACTAAGTACCACGTGACCAATAGTTCCACTACAAACAAATAATTAACATTTTACATGGTGTTAAACGTTAGAGCATATAAGCAACGTATAAGATTTTTACTTATTAAAGAGGGAACATCACTTATGGAATCTTTGTATCCTTTACACGTTTTGGTTTGATTAAGCTTTCATTATAAATATGTTAGCATATAAACATAATGTATGGAGCGTAATACTGTTATCGTGATTTAAATTTAAAAAACACGTGCGGATTTGTTTTTTGGCGAGGTTATTTTTCAGCAACTATCATTATGACTTTAACTTATTTTACTATATCAGAAAATATGTACAGACGATCGAAACTTTAATATTTAACCACGTTTCTGATATGTTTGTAAACCGTGCATGGTGTAGGATTATCGAAGTTACCCATTTTGTCAATTTATTTACATTAGCGTGTAACATTACATAATTATCATACTTTAGTCTTATATAGTTTTAAGTTATCCCTGGCTGCAGTTGGATAACTGTCGTAAAACATGACAATACAGACTGAAATTAAATTTGATTACTTGAAGTATCTGGTCAGATTTAATAATAAACTACGCCCGTGATAGGCGTCTGCTATAACAGTCTGGCTCGAACATAGACGTAAAACACAATGACCTGACCTGATATATACTTTGTTTTGTCAATACAGTAACGTCACAAACGTCGGCGCATGTTTACAATTAAAAAAACTGGTTATTATTACACAAAGTGTAATAATTAATTATTGATTGCCATTTATTACAATGAATCTTACACTCATATCTTATTTCGCGCTAAAATACAGTGAACTATTTACAGGCACTAGGTCGTGTAAACTGTATCATAGCGTAACGCTTTGACTCTAGAATAAATGACAAGTACACTATAGCACGTTGACCCGTAATAGATTCAGAAGGTACTACATTAGTAACAGATTTGGTAATTGTAAACAGGTGCTTATAACCAGAGGCGGGTCTAGCAGGGGCTCAGGAGTCCAGGACCTCCTAAATGTTACAACCTTTAGAAATTTAATATAGTAGCTATTGCTTTTTTCTTTTTATGTTGGATAATACGTGGAACAATTAATAAAATTTGCCAGTCATGGTGAAATCAAAGCAGTGTATTGCAAGCATTTTTGACACTATTTTTTTTTTGGGGGTCATTTGTCTTTAAGGTCGGATTTTCTAGATCCGTCACTGATAGTGCACTGAGGAGACCTATTTTAAAAAAGCGCCAAAAAATGGAATGTGTGTGTGTGTGTGTGTATGCAATTTGGATCAGCGTGGTTTAGTTAAGTGGCGCCAAAAAAAAATAGAACACGTACTGGCATGGTTTTATTTTACGTAGGCGATCTTTAGGGGTATAAAACACAAGGCACCTTTAATATTCACAGACATTCACAGACATTCACAGACATTCACAGAAATGGAGACCTGGACCTTAGATGAAAACATGTATGTATATAGAATTTATATTAACTTTGTCATATTTTATTCTAAAATAATTATTTTCATCTTTGAATAATGTTTTTGCTAAGATAACGAATATTAAAAGTAAATTATTTAATTTAATTTTTAACCGCCGATAAATCCAGAAGCATTAAAGTGTTATTATAAAAAAACCATACAATTCTAATAATCTTTTCCAATTCTTTTTTCAGGATTGATGAACTCTTCAAGAGTTTTTTGGACCCTCCGTAAGTAAAATTGTATACAATTATAATTTATTTGTATGTACATTCATTGATCCATACACGCTTTGTCATTTAGATTGCAAAGTATAATTTTACCCTGCATGACAGAATATCTAATGTACAACCAATAACTATATATCTCACTATTTATTTTTCAGAGAGAATTCACAAGAACAAAAAGTAAGTAATTCACTTGTTTTAATATTAAAAGATTATTAATGCATCTATCTTAAAATTAGTATATTTGTAACTATGTAATTAAGTTTCTACAATACATGAAATACCTTTGACTGAAAACAATACCTTAGTTCTCTTTAAAATCTTTAACAAGATAAAATGTATATAGATTTTTTAGTATCTCAACCCCTCTAGGTGAAAAATAATTTAATGTATTTTGGATTGCAGAAACAAGATGCTCCTAATCAAGTCGCTGCTAAACTAGAGCCCATGCATCTCAGCTTAAAAAGATGTATGGTAAGCATTCATCATTCACTTATTTAACGTGTTACATTATCAAATATCTTTATGTGTGTGAAAAGTTAAAAACACGTGAAAAAACTATTACAATTTAATGCAGTGGTTTTGTCATTTAGCTTGCTTGTTCGTTTGATTATTTATCAACCCTATCTTGCTAAGATCCTAACATAAATGTGTACATGAAGATTAATATTCATAAAGAAATCTTGATTTAAATTAACTATTTTCAAGCTTTTTCCTATTAATAATAGCATTTTAAAATTATTTTAACAGGAAGAAACAACACCAAGAACGCTTTTGAAAAAAGCTCTATGTGGCGAGCGTTTGTAAGTAAACTGAATTATAGCACTAAAAAGAAGTAAAAATTTAAATAACATTAAACACATTTATTTTAATTATATTCTTTTTTACTCAATAAAATGTTTAGTTAATCCCTTTTTTGAAAAATGATAATGTCAGGACCTTTTTCTTTTTTCAGAGACAAACGAATGGCCTTGAAGCCGATAACAACGGTCTTTTAACGAGGATATGTCCAGAATTCACAGGGAGCTATTAAAGCTGAGAGCGGGTGTAGACAACCTGCTGAAAAGCATTCAGAGGAAATAAAAATTATTAAAAAAAAAAACTACAACAACAAAAAAACAGTTGTATATTTATGATGTTCAGTAATTTCAATTGGACTGGGCACATTTATATGCATTTGTTTTTTCACTTTTCGTGACAAAAAGGAAATAAAAAAATTAAAATCACATATGAAACACATTTATTTTAATTATATTCTTTTTTAATTAATAAAATGTTTAGTTAATCCCTTTTTTTGAAACATTATAATGTCAGGACCTTTTTCTTTTTTCAGAGACGAACGAATGGGCTTGAGACCAGCTACAATGGTGAAGGGCATCTCCTTTAACGAGGATATGTCCAGAATTCACAGGGAGCTATTAAAGCTGAGAGCGGGTGTAGACAACCTGCTGGAAAGCATTCAGAGGAAATAAAATTTAAAAAAAAAAAAAAAAAAAAAAAATGTTCAGTAATTTCAATAAGCTGGGCACATTTATATGCATTTGTTTTTTTCACTTTTCAACGAGACCATCAAAGAAGCACTTTATGCGCTTTCTTTATCGGAAGATATTCTGCAAACTGCAAATATATATCTACGTCGATCACCTCAAGGGCTGTTAAGAAATATCATGACAGTCAGGAACCGAGTATGTCGAACACCTCAAGGGCTGTTAAGAGATATCATGACAGTCAGGAGCTGAGTATGTCGAACACCTCAAGGGCTGTTAAGAGATATCATGACAGTCAGGAGCCGAGTATGTCGAACACCTCAAGGGCTGTTAAGAGATATCATGACAGTCAGGAGCCAACTAAGTCGAACACCTCAAGGGCTGTTAAGAGATATCATGAGAGTCAGGAGCCGAGTATGTCGATCACCTCAAGGGCTGTTAAGAGATATCATGAGAGTCAGGAGCCGAGTATGTCGATCACCTCAACGGCTGTTAAGAGATATCATGACAGTCAGGAGCCAACTACGTCGAACACCTCAAGGGCTGTTAAGAGATATTATGACAGTCAGGAGCAGAGTATGTCGACAGCCAATCAGGAGTTTTTCTCATCCCTGGACAGTCCAGAGCCAACACACGCCCCTCCAAACAATGCCGAATACAGAAAGACAACAGTGACATCGATGATGATGACATGCTAAGCCCTTATTCTATTGAAACAACATCAGAAAGGGTTTTTGCAAGAAATAGGGCACCAGATAACATACACTGTCAAGTTCAATCACTAGTGGCACGGTAAATTGTTAAACAGTTTTAAACAAATTCCAAGAATTTGAAGCCATGTTCCAAACACTTTTGAGGGATATCAGAGTATCTAGGTATTTAGACAATCAAGATTTAGGTTTAATCATCATTAGACATCAATATTTAGTCTGCGTCTTTAGTCTGCGTAAATGGTCTGAAATTACCGTTGCTCAAATTTTAGAACTTTTACAGTTAGATGCTCAGTCTATCAAAAAGAATCCAGGTCTTCGATCCGTGGCCAAACTCATGCTCAATTCTCTCTGGGGCAAGATGGGTGAAAATCTGGACAAGAGGTCTCATTCAGAGTTCCATCATAAAAATGATCCATCCTCCTTTTACAAGACCCTCACAGACTGTACAAAAGAGGTCACCAATTTTCACATTCTAAATGAGAAACACATCTTTTTAGAATGGAAACACAAGGAAGCCTTTAAGCCAGAAGATTACAAGACCAATGTCTTTTGGGCTTGTTTTACCACGTGTGAGGCGCGTCTAAAACTGTATTCGGTTTTAGATCTCCTTCAAGAACGTGTTTTATATTTTGACACTGACAGCGTGGTTTACGTTAGTCGAAATAATCTCCCCGAACCTGCACTGGGAGACATGTTGGGAGAATTGACCAATGAAATAGCGTCTCCCACTGACTACATCACGACTTTTGTTTCGGCAGGCCCTAAGAATTATGCCTATGAAACGTTGGAGGGTGAGAAAGTGTGCAAAGTCAGAGGCTTTACATTAAATTTTATTAACAGCAAACTCATCAATTTTGAAAGTGTCAAAGGGTTGGTTTTGGGCCAAAATGACGGCAATGGTATGTCAATAGTAAATCCATCTAAAATCTGTCGCGACAAATTAAAATGTAAGCTATATAACAAAGTAGAAAAAAAACAATATAGAATGGTATACACAAAACGTGTCATTTTAGATAGTCTTGATACGTTACCTTTCGGACATTTGGATATCCCTCTCATAAACAAAACACCGTATTCGTGAGTTACTGACAAGCGCTGATCTGTTAAACAGAATCCATCGAAAATCAATCGGTACAAATTAAAATGTAAGCTATATAAAGAAGTAAAAAGACAACAACATAGAATGGTATACCCAAAACGTATCATTTTAGTCTGTCCTGACACTTTAACTTTCCATCATTTGGATGTTCCTCTAAAAAACAAAGCACCTTATTCATGAATTACTGACACGCGCCACTCTGATCTATACACAGTGTATGTTTTATGTTGCTTCAATATATTTATAAGGGCTTGCTGTTCTTTAAGGTTGTTAAATAAAGAGAACGCCTATGAACATGTTGTGAAAATGTATACTTGAAGTGTAAATAGTAAAATAAAATATGTTGAAATTTGTTTGACTTTGTTTAATTTGTTTTACAATAAAATAAAAAAATACAGGTACATGTGTCTTTGAAAGATTGTCTGTCGCGTGTCCCCGGGACTTTTGGATTGTCCCCCTACACGTTTAATACAGGTACATGTGTCTTTGAAAGGTTGTCCCCGGGACTTTTGGATTGTCCCCGGGACTTTTGGATTGTCCCCGGGACTTTTGGATTGTACCCCGACACGTTTAATACAGGTACATGTGTCTTTGAAAGGTTGTCCCCGGGACTTTTGGATTGTCCCCGGGACTTTTGGATT
>JAUTWP010110275.1:0-11767 GCA_033042655.1 Cyathermia naticoides
CACTGAGAAGGATCGATCCGACGACCGAACGCTTCAAAGGCGGGCGCGCTACGGTCTCGGCTACAGCCCGCTCCTCCATCTGAGAAATACACATCACACTTTAGGTAATAAATGACAGGTTATTAAAGATCTGCGCTCACCAAATTGATCTGTACATTAATATAGAGCGTAAAAAGAATTGCACACAATTCAATATCTTTATTATCAGAAACGTATACAGCTTATATAATAATAAACATACAAATGTATATAAAACAATATGTTTATGGTAAAAAAGTGTTGGAGTATTTCTAACACACTAGTTTTAGGTGCTGAATTGACACGTGCACTAAAAAAAGAAAGAAGCAAAAAAACTAGCATTCAACAGGTTCTTGATTAGATGTATTTAATAAAATACTCACATTCACATAATAATATGTGTGAATAGTTTTTTTATTGTATGTATGTGTTACAATTATACAAATTATTAAAATTCTTGTTTCCACTTATATTTCGGTTTCATTTGGTTATACAAAATGCATATTCTTTTATAAAATTATTATTCTTTTATATAATACATAAACATATTATTATGTTTAAATTATATAAACTATAAATTATAGTATTTTAAAAGTAAAGTTAGTTTTATTAATTACGCCACTAGAGCATATTGAATTTTATCTCACCATCGGCTATTGGATAAGCATGGTGATTCTGACACATTTCTATCCAAGAAAGAAGAAACCCGCTGCCGCCACGTATGCTACTCTTTCCGATAAGCAGCAAAAGTAAAGTTCGTTTTATTTAACGACGCCACTGGAGCACATTGATTTGTATCTTATCAGCGGCTATTGGACGTCATTCATATGGTCATTTGTACACATATCTTTTTAGAGAAAACCCACTGCCGCCACATAGGCTACTTTTTTCGATATGCAGCAAGTGGTCTTTTAAATGCATTTCCCCACAGACAGGCCAGCACATACCACGGCCTTTGATGAACCAGTTGTGGACCACTGGTTAGAACAGAAAATATCCCAAAACTGAAAATGGGTCGGAGTCATAAAAAAAGTCAAAATGTTTGTTTAACCTTGTTTTGAAGAAACGTTATCATCTGATTCTAAAATGAAACAGAACGAAATCCAATAAGTTATTTTATGTCAGTTCAGGTGTGACGACGTAGGTTTATAACTGTTCACTTTATCAGTTGCTACTTTGATTACTAAATAATAAATCAATGCAAATTATGGCTCATATGACCGTTAGTCGGAGATCCACACCATTTATTTACTTTCTCCGAGCAAAACTATAACTAATCTCTCTTTAATTCTCTCGCTCTCATTTTATTGTCCAGAGTGAATGTTTATCACTATGGCCGAATCTGTAACTATTTGAACTGGAAATTGATAGCCAGCGAACCAATGAGATTTCTCATCACTTTTATTACCCCGGCTCAATGTGCAAGACGCTGAATGTCCTCTTTAATAATACTTTGTTTCCAATCAATACTCCCTCGTATCGTGGGCCACGGGAATTCGCATTCGTCTAACTAGAGTCCTCGCTTTGTAGACGATAATGATTAATAAAATAAATATTTTACTATCTTTGAAAGGATGTGGGTAACGCTTAGCTTGTTACACTCATAACCAGATGATTGGATCCCCTTGTTTTACCGACCATGATGGTGTACGTTTTATTCCTTCACAGGGGAATAGAGAGGAATATATGGGGAATAGAAAGGAATAGAGGGGAATATAATTATGGGGAATAGAGAGGAATATGGGGAAAATAAAGGGGAATGTTGGGACTAGAGGGTATACTGATTTTTTTAAATTAAAAATTGTGTTTGTTTTATTTAACAATGCCACTAAAACACATTGGTCGCTTTTGAATCATAAGCTATTGCCATTGGATTACAATTTATTTATTTATTTAAAGTCAAACTAAATTATTTGATCGTAATTCTACACTGATGTCCTTTTCACGTTTGCAAGTCATGTTTTAGACCTATTTATCTTTCTAAGTACACGGGACTGTTCAGTAAACAGAATTGTTTTGTGGTGATGTATTATTGTGTTGGTAGTAATCAACCTCGCATGAAACAAACCAACGAGTCAGTGTTTTACATTTTTGGCTAAAAAATAACAGCCATATTTTAAAATCCCTTAAACCCAGTTGTGATTCATCATTTTCTTCATTATATTATATGTTTAAGTACAGAAAAAAAATGTTTTACAGTCTTAGGATGTTTAAAAACAAACAAAAAAACATGGTTTTAATAGAAGAACAAAATTGTTATGAACTTTCTGTTTAGAACAACAATTACAACAATTTCACATAACACCATTCTTGGTTTGTGTTTCAAAATTTTTTTCTATAATACTCATGTAAAATGCTATGAGTTACCTTCTACAATGTATAATATTTGAGAAGAGACCATTTGCCATCGGAATGTTCCACAGCTCAATTCTGAAACGAGTATGGCATTGAAGCGACTTAATATAATGCACATGTCAAATTTACCTTCATTAAATAGAAATATTAAATGCACTGGAAACTCCATAATTCATCAGGTGTGTTTTGTGAACCTAAACGTGGTTCAGCCAGTATATAAATGAGTTGCGTGGTTTACAGGTGCATACATCTAAACACATTATAAATTTTAACTTAAAAGTTAAACAGACACTGATTTACAGAAGTTACTAGACTTTGTAACGGAGCGTAATAAATGTAACGTGAGACCTTCAAGACAAAATTAATTCGTCAGACTTCCTCCATCTAAAAAACCATATTGGTATAAAATGGCATTATGGTTGTATGCCGTGTCCAGGAAGAGCGTGCTTGAACATCCTTGGTTATGTAAGTAGAAAAAAAGTAAAATTTGTTTTGTTTAACGACGCCACTGGAACACATTGATTTTTTTCATCGATTATTGGACGTCATTCATATGGTCATTTTGTCACACTTTTTTAGAAGGAAACCCGCTGCCGCCACATAGACTACTCTTTTCGATAAGCAGCAAGGGATCTTTTATATGCACTTTTCCTGGATTTTAGTAATGAACAACATTATTTGATTAAAAAGACGCACGAATTTATTAAAACTGTAGTTTTGGTTGTATTGTTCATTTGTAAAAGATAATAAACTATAGAAAATGCACCTTTAATACAGGATATTGTTTAATGCTTCAGATGTGGACGAATGTACGATGGACAACGGACTGTGTTCTCAACTGTGTATCAACACTGTGGGGTCGTTTGAATGTCACTGCTCAGCGGGTTACCATCTCCACATCGATAACACAGCATGTGTTGGTAGGTTTTGTTCACGCAATGACGCCACTTAATAACCTGCCATTTTAAACAGCGGTTGTCAAGGATACTGATCATAAATATAAAGTTTTCATTACTGATTTAATTGGGTGTAGATGTCAAAGCGACTAGAAATGTATTTTCAGCAATTAACTGATGTGTCAAAACATATAAAATAAATTGTTGTTATTCACTTACCGATCTGGAAATTTGCGTGCTCAAACTTGTCCACGTAAGTATGATAGTCGAGAAATAAAAACCCCACTGGAAGTCAGTTTTTGAAAAGTTCGCCATTTCCGCTAACCCGACAAGAGCCGATAACATTACCCGTCACGTTCACAAATAACCACGTGACACGTCGAAAATTACGAATGTACGATCGGTGAACCAGTTTCGGTTTACGCATGTGCACCGGCTTTAGCCGAACATTGCCAAAGATTTTTTGATTAAGACAAACGTTGGTTTATCTGTACTTTGAACTTATGTAATTTGCAGAAAGTTCATTATTTTATATACACTTAAAAAGTGACTTTCCATATTTATAATCCTTAAAACAACCAAAACAATACGTTTCTAGCAACTTTAACGAGTGTCGTTTGATAACGGTGGTTGTGATGGATACTGATAATTTAGTCTGGGAGCAGAGGAGGGTAACCTTGCAATGTTGTATTAGGTTTTTTTTCTGTTGATTGTGGTAGCTCAGGGCCTATATTTTCAGAAACTGCTTGATGACATTTTGTCACCTTTGAGCAATTTGAGATATTCAAGATGGCGTCCAAGATGGCCGTCATTACATATAAATGACCATATAAAGTTTACCTTACTGTTTTAATTTCGTCTAGATATCAACGAGTGTCTGTTTGATAACGGTGGTTGTCAAGGGTACTGCATCAACACGGATGGTTTCTACAGCTGCACGTGCCCAGACGAGTTGGTTCTTGGTCCTGACAATCACAGCTGTGAACGTAAGATCAAGAAAGTAGTGTCCGTGTGTACCTGTGCGTTTTTGTATGCGTCCACGTTCAGATCCAGGCTGTTATAGCATACGCATCTCCTTGGCGCAATTTATGGTTGTATCCATCCACTGCATCTGGGACAGGAAATCACACATTCACTCTCACACACACACACAACACTGTCACATACACAACACACATAGACACACACTCACTCACACACACACTCACATACACACACATACACACACACACATACATACACACACACATACATACACACACACTCACTCACACACGCACACACACAAAAATGTCATACACACTCACACACACATACACACTCACACACACACACACACACACACTCACACACACGCATATAAACCCTCATACACACATACACACTTCTATAACAGCCTGGCTCTGAATGTAGACGTTAAAAACCATGACCTGACATACAAACACAAACCCACACATACACACCCATGCAGGATTCATCAAAATGGTGGGACTTTATTCAAACGAATTCGATGAACATAAGTTATAAATATATTGTCAATATCAATTTGAAATAAAAAAAATTTAATTTCACGAACTAGAGGAGTAGCCAGGGGGGTCATTTATTTATTGGAAATGACCTGGTGTTTAATTAGTATTTCGGGAAAGGATATGACCAGGGCTTCTCGGAAAGTCAACCCGTACGGTCGGGCAGCGGTGTACAAGGTCACACATGAAGGTCAAATAAGTCAAACAAATATTTTAATTAAATGAGGTTTATTATGTATAAAAGTATATATTGTATAAATCCTGTTCTTCTTCTTGATCTTGTTCTGAATTTGCAGCAATTAGAAGCTGTGCTGACAAGAATGGCGGCTGTGAGCAGGGTTGTATGGATCTAGAACGCTTGTTCAGATGTTTCTGCGAGTCGGGATTTCTTCTGTCCAGTGATAACAGACGTTGTGAAGGTAGGTGTGTCCGGTCTGAGATAGCACATTAATTTTTTAACATTTTTTATTTGATTTCCACCTCTGAAGTAAAGAGTTCAAAATGTGAACATCTCTTTTTATAATCGTGGTTCAGTAGTGCGTCATACTATTTCAATAACATAATCGTGGTTCAGTATATTGCAAATCAATATTGCAAGAGTGTTTTAAGGCTCTGCTGATTTCGAGGGTTGTATTATAAATTCTGTGAACCTGATAGCCCACAATATTATGTAATTGACAAAATTGCAGCAGGAATTACGTCATTGCATTTATGATATGGGTTTAACTGTTGTAAAGATATTTCCTAATTACAGAGTTCATAGGTTTGAAGGTGTGATGTCCATTCATGTAAATATCAATAAAATTGTTATTGTCGGTTAGGTTCATGCATGTGGCAACACAATTTATGTTTTTACATTAATTTTCAAAATATTTTTTTTTAATTAAATTTATATCATAAAATAATGTCAATGGTTGCTATCGGCTATCTTGCAGATATCGATGAGTGTTCATCAGTCAATGCCGGTTGTAAGCAGAGATGTATAAACACTCCAGGAAGTTACAAGTGCGCGTGTCATGAGGGCTATCAACGCAGAAGGAATAGGAATGGACAGTTTGAGTGTGAAGGTATTAATTTAGTCTCAACTCTTGGCTGGACCGCACACTCTAAGGCAGAAACAGCTGCCCCACCCCACACACGTTTTTGATCCAGAAAGTGGCTGTCAGGATTTAATATTTAGAGTGTGTATTTTATTCAGAAAGTTGCATAGTAATGTCAGAATGAATGTGTATAGTATGTTTTCTATTCAGGTGAACATGCCCTTGGCCCGCCTAGATTTCTGGAACCAATCAAATTTTGTATAACAAGAAATAGCTGTTCGCTTTCCTGTCCCGGACGCGGTGCTATAACAGCCTGGCTCTGAACGTAGAAGTTAAACCATCTGACCTGACCTGGTTTCATTTATTTATGCAAAAACAACGTGGTTTACCGGGTATTTACTATTTTGATTTTGTTTTCTGAAATGATAATAACGGGAAAATTTTCCAGGGTTCCGCTGAATCTGTGTCAAAATGACAATATTATTATGTTTCACACCCAATAGCAGATGAATATTAATAATAATAAAACAATCAATGTGTTCTAGTGGCCTTGTTAAATTAAACAAACTTTTCTTTATGTTCTGAACCAGCTACCTGTGACCCACCGTGTCTTAATTACGGCACGTGCGTCAGCCCAAACCAGTGTGACTGTCCAGCAGGCTACCCAGGACAAGGATGTTCACGTAAGCATGAGAAAAAACAGTAGTAGTGGCTTTTATTATTATTATTATTATTATTGTCCCCGAAACACTTTGGTAATGTCAGGTATGGGGCCCAGAGTTATTACCTAACAATATGTATGAACATAACACATAGTATAATAAACACAAAATAAATAAATACATAAAAATATATTATAGTAGATAAAATAATAATAACGAATAAATAAATTAATTAATTAAAATAATGTAATTATATGCAACTGGGACGAAGAAAAGAAACTGGAAATAAATTTAAACAGACAGAAAAAGCGAGAGATAAAGGTAGCGACAGAAAGTGAAACGGAGATATAATTAAAAATAAAACATTCATATATTATACATGTAATTATAGTTCTGTATACGCACGCACGCACACATACATACATACAGACAGACATACAGACATACAGACACATACAAAACAGTAGTAGTAATACTCGCACACGATTCTCTATTAAAATCATCAACACTAGTGAGCAGAAATTTAAGGGACAGATTAACAACCGGATTAAATCCAATTTACGTGAATTATTACAAAACTGTTAAATATTAAGATTAGTATGGGTAATTAGCTATAAATATCCAAATTTGCTGTTTTTACAAGTGAGATTTTTTAACAAATCAAAATATGATGCAAAATGGTGGAATCTGACGCATTTTAGTGTTAATACAAAGGTATAAAAAAGAGTTAAAAACAACTTGGATGTGTTTCTATACTTATGTTACTAAATGTAGTCTTCATAAAGGAAAATAAAATAAATATCTGAACTTCCTGTTGTAGCCAACCGGCCTCCGTGGCCGAGTGGTTAAGCTATTGGCTTTAAGGCTGGTGGGTACTGAAATCTTAATATCAGTCGAGCCATTGGATTTCTAATCTCAGTACCGACTCCAACCCTGAGTGAGTGTTCCCCAAGGTTCAGTGAGTCAATGGGTAGGTATATCCACTTACACCGACCAACATTCCCGTCTGAAGCGGTCGGTCGTTGAAACGATCCATCTCAGTGTACCCATCTTCAGTTTGGGCCAATTTTCCGTTTCAAATAGAGCTCCAAGACTGGTTCACCAAAGGCCATTGTATGTCCTGTGAGTGTCTGTGGGAAAGTGCATATGAAATATCCCTTGCTGCTTATCAGAAAGAAATGCGTCAAAATTACCATATGAATGACGTCCAATAACCGATGATAAAAAATCAATGTGCTCCAGTAGCGTCGTTAAACAAAACAAACTTTACTTTTGTAGCCATGTGCAACCCTTCCTGCGGACACGGCGGCACCTGTCTGAGAAATAACATGTGCATATGTAAGCGTGGTTGGCGTGGTCCTGGATGCAGACGAGGTAGGGATACTTTTATTTACTTGAATCTCCATTAAGAATTTTCTACTTATTATTTCCCGTATGTATCCAGTGGTTTACTGGGTTTGTTTGGGCCTACCCATTTGGAGTGCTCTAATTTAACGGCGGCACCGGTGGCAATTGCTACTGGTTTTGTATAAATTTCCGTAGGCGATGTGCTTCACCGGTGGCATTTTTGGCCACTGGCAAAATAACTCTTCTTTTGTGGTTATTTGTTGCAAATTCAAATTTTCGTAGCTGTAGGTGGAATCAAAATTTCACTAACGGCAAAACAAATTCAAAAGTAACGTGAGTTACAAATTCTTAAATTCAAGCCCTGCATTTGCAATGTTTGCCCAAACCAAATTACATTTTTAAAGTTTGAATATAATTAATTTTATAGATATGCTTAATTCCAGACAGTCCTAAAGAATAAATAACTAATAACATTGCTAGTGTCAACACAACAATTGGTACTTTGAAACCGTACATCAAAGAAAAGAATGTCTTTAGGTCAGGTCATGGGGTTTAACATCTACGTTCAGAGTCAGCCACTCCTGGGCGCAGTTTATGGTATTATCCATCCACCACGTCCAGGAGAGGAAAAAGGGGGAAGAAGCATTGCAAGGTTACACTAGCCTAGTCTTGCGACAGAAGTGTGGGTGATGTTGCATTCTGCTTTTGGAATGCTTGAAGATAGTATTGCCGCGTTTGAAAAATGGGGTGCAATTGTTTTGGTGAGGGACATTGGGCACCAATTTTGATGACGGGTTTTAGTAAAAATGTTGACGGATATTCAGTCGTTGTTGAGGCAAAATATCTTTTTAATGTCACCTCCATTTGTTTCCAGCATCTCGCTTTTAATAATGGCATGACATTCAATTTTATTTGAAAACAGTAATATTTAAGGATGTATTTCACCTTTGTTTCCTAGAAACCAATAAAGCTTGAATATTTCTTTATTTTAAATAAATAAATGGGAATTTAAGATACTCGTAAGCAGGTTTTTAAATGTAAACAAAATTCCAATCCTTAATGCATACGTATTCTTTACATAAAGATAATATCATGATTTATTTATTTTCATTTCTTCAGCAATATGTCAGCCTCGATGTCGAAATGGAGGTAAATGTCTCGCGCCAGACACGTGTGTTTGTCGGGAAGGTTACTCTGGAAAGAGATGTGAAACACGTGAGTATAATATACTTACTATATTATCTTTCCATAACATTTTATTAATGAAGCGGTCAGTCGTCAGATTGATCCTTCTCAATGGACCCATCTGCAGTTTGGGCTATTTTCCGTTTCAACAGTGCTCCACAACTAGTTAATCAAAGGCCGTGGTATGTGATGTCCTGTCTATGGAAATGTGGATATAAAAGACCCCTTGCTGCTTATCGGAAAGAGTAGCATATTTAGCAGCAGCGGGTTTTTTCTAAAAGAAATGTCAAAATGACCATATGAATGAAGTCCAATAGCCGATGATAATACATTGTATAAAAATCAATGTGCACTAGTCGCGTCGTTAAATAAAACAAACTTTACTTTTTACTTTTTCATCTACTTCAGCGACGTGCACGCCTCCATGTCAGCATGGTGGTCGCTGTGTGAATGTGAACACGTGTAGATGCCGTGTGGGATTTGTTGGATCTCGCTGTCAGACAGGTAAGTAAACAGCAGAGTTTGAATTTTACAATTTTAATCCATGGCAATTTTTAAACAATTTGACCGTGGGTGAAAGACTCAACGACGGGAATTTTAATTCAACTTACGGCAATTTTAATTCAACCGACGACAATTATTTGTTAAAACTTAACTTTTGGAACAAATAAACATAACTGAAGAGGCTAAAAAATGCCACCGGTGAAGCACATCACCTATGACAATTTATACAAAAAACAGTGGCAAAATGCCTCCGGTGCCGTCGTTAAATTCGAGCCCTGAACAACCCACGTTTCAAAACATAAACGGAATAATATTTTAAAGCTGCACTATTTCCAATATTTAAAGTTGCTAGAAACGTATTATTTCGGTTGTTTTAATTCCTTTCAAGGGGTATAATTATGGAAAGCGTATATAAAATCATGAACTTCCTGCAAATTACACAAGTTCAAAGTACAGATAAACCAAAGTTTTTCTTAATAAAAATAATAATAAACATTTGCTTAAGCAATCTTTTCAAAAACGTTTTCTTCTTGATTATAATACTTACGTGGTAGTTTTAGCACACAAATTTCCAGATCGGTAATTGAATAACTGATGTAGCCAACAACGATTTATTTTATGTGTTTTGATACATCAGTTAATACCTGAAAATACGTTTCTAGTCCCTTTAAGGTTCAACCACCCTGTCAAAACAAACAACACAGCTTCCTGAGCCGCTGTCTAAACCCTCTGTCCCAGAGGGAGTCATTGGCTTGAATCATAAACGACCCCTGGTTCTGAATGTAGACCTTAAACACTATGACGTGTCTTGACTCGCTGTCTAAAATAGTTTCCGTTCCAACCAGTGGTCCACATCTGATTCATCAAAGGACGTGGTATGTGCTGTCCTGTCAGTGAGAAAGTGCATATGAAAGTCCCCTAGCTGCTTATCGGAAAGAGTAGCATATGTGGCAGCAGCGGCTTTCATCTCAAGAAATGTGTCAAAATGACCATAATATATTTATGACGTCCAATAGCCAACGATAAGATAAAATCAATGTTCTCCAGTGGGATAGTTAAACAAAGAAAACTTTACTGTCTAAAATAGATAATAATGTTAGTCGAGAGAGGAAACCCATTATCATGATTCATCGCACTCGTGTTACTACCTCAGACAGGATAGTACTAACCATAGCCTTTGTTAAACCAGTTAGGAACCACTAGCCTGTGCAAGTGGTTTACACATTCCTGTTAAGCATTGGGGAGCACTTACTTTGGAATGGAGCAAATATCGACATTAAAAAGTCCACAACTCGACTGAGTTTCGATCGCAGTACCCACCAGCCTCAAGTACGATAACGTAACAATTACATAACTGGAAGAGCGGGATGTAGCTCAGTCGGTAGCGTTACCGCCTTTGAAGCGGTCGGTCGTCGTATCGATCCTTTTCAGTGAAACCATCTACAATCTAGGCTATTTTCCGTTCTAACCAGTGCTCCACAACTGGTTCAACAAAGGCCGTGGTATGTGTTGTCCTGTATATGGGAAAGTGCATATATATAAAAGATCCCTTGCTGCTTATCAAAAAGAGTGGCATATGTGGCGACAGCGGGTTTCCTCTAAAAGAAAATTGTCAAAATGACCATATGAATGACGTCCAATAGCCGGTGATAAGATAAAAATCAATATGCTCCAGTGGCGTCGTTAAACAAAAGAAACTTTACTCTTTTTTGACATAACTGGGGTAGGAAGGTCTCTATAAATCTAGGCTATTAATACGAATTCTAGAGCAGACGACATGAAGGCACTTTGTTTTCTCGCGTATCCACTATTGACTCTAATCGCCTCAGCAGACAAATCAATGCGCGGTGATCAATGTCCTTAGCCCTAATTTAGCATCGATTTCAAACAAGAACAGACTCTTATTAATTGTCCTAGAGATGACTTGCTCAACGAAGAGCCAGACAAGGTAAATTGACTTATTGTTATAGGAAACGCATATCTCACCCAGAGGTAAATAGATCCAGAAACGCATACAACATCGTTAAACTTAAAGAGTTAAGCTGGGAAAGGCCGTTTGTCGATGTCATAACCGGGACCCAAAACAGGCGTCTGCTATAACAGCTTGTTCTAAATGTAGATGTTAAACATAAACAATTATATCTGCTAGAGATAAATAGATCCAGAAACACATACAACATCGTTAAACTTAAAGAGTTAAGCTGGGAAAGGCCGTTTGTCGATGTCATAACCGG
>JAUTWP010110386.1:0-11763 GCA_033042655.1 Cyathermia naticoides
TTTGTTTAACGACGCCACTAGAGCACATTGATTTTTATCTTATCATCGGCTATTGGACGTCATTCATATGGTCATTTAAAAAAAAAATGTTTTGTTTAATGACGCCAATAGAGCACATTGATTTTTATCTTATCATCGGCTATTGAACGTCATTCATATGAAGGAGTGGGATGTAGCTCAGTCAATAGTGTGCCCGCCTTTGAAGTGGTCGGTCGAGGGATTGATCCTTCTCAGTGGACCCAACTGCAGTTTGGGCTATTTTCCATTCCAACCAGTGGTCCACAACTGGTTTATCAAAGGCAGTGGTATGTACTGTCCTGTCTGTGGGAAAGTGCATGTAAAAGATCCCTTGCTGCTTATCAAAAAGAGTAGCCTATGTGGTGGCAGCGGGTTTCCTCTAAAAAAAATTGTCAAAATTATCATAATTATGTATGACCTCCAATAACCGATGATAAGATAAAAATCAATGCGCTCCAGTGGCGTTGTTAAACAAAACAAACTTTACTTTATGTCTTGTCTGTGGGAAAATGCATGTAAAAGATCCCTTGCTGCTTATTGAAAAGAGTAGCCTATGTGGTGGCAGCGGGTTTCCTCTAAAAAAATTGTCAAAATTATCATTGTATGACTTCCAATAACCGATGATAAGATAAAAATCAATGTGTTCCAGTGGCGTCGTTAAATAAAACAAACTACTTTTTTTTCCTTTTTAAGAAAAGTCCTGGTGTACTACTAAATTGCTTCGTTTTGTCGACGGTTATAATTGACGGTATTAAAGCATGACATATTTGTACTTAACAACGTTTTCACGCAACCTGTTCAAGAGTATATATGTTCAGTTAGTCGTCTAACTAACATGTCTTGGTATATTTTTAGAGATTTTTATTTAAGTTTTAGACTACTTATATCTATTACAAGATCCTGAACATAAATAAATAAATAATTTTGTTTTTATATGCTAATTTCTGGACATCTAATGTGCATAAATAAATTTTAAATAAATTTTATTTTTAAATTTATGTATTTTATTTTTAAATTAATTAATTTTATTTTTAAATTACCAGTAATTATTTTTATTTGTAAATGAATGAATTTTATATTTAAATTATTGAATTTTATTTTTAAGTACTAGTAAATGAATTTCATCTTTAAATAAATGAATATTTATTTTTACATACATTTTGGATAAATAATGTGCATAATTATATATTATTTTTAAATAAATGAATTTTATATTTATAATCTAGCTCCAACCAGACTAATGTTTATAAATAAATATTATTTTTAAATAATTAATTTTTTATACAGTCTTACAAAACTAGTGCATAAATAAATAAATTTTATTTAAAATAAATTTATATTTTTTAATAAATAAATTTTATTTAAAATAAACAAATTATACTTTTAAATTAATACATTTTATTTAAAATAAACAAGTTATATTTCTAAATTAATAAATATATATAATTTTTTTATTATTTAAAATAAACAAATTATATTTTATTATTTAAAAATAAACAAATAATATTTTATTATTTAAAATAAACAAATTATATTTTAAAATTATTTTCATATCCAAGCTTTTGCGTCTAGATGGTGATTCTTGTATTTGGTCTTCATGTCAGTAAATCATGTTACGATGTTTTGGATGTACTGTTTTCTAGAAACTACTTTTCATTTGTTGGGTTTTTTCTATTTGTGGCCTGTGAAAATCACGTAGCTTTTTCCTTTTCATTTTAATTTATAAAAACCATTTTGAACTATTATTCATTTAGAAACATTTAGCTTTTTCCTTCAATTGTCTAAATTTACACAATTTCATTTTAATTTATAAAAAACATTTTGAATTATTATTCATTTAGGAACATTTAGATTTTTCCTTTAATAGAATGTGTCTAAATTTACACAATTTCACTTTAATTTATAAAAAAAAATTGGAACAATTATTTATTTAAGAACAGGGTTAAAATTAATTATTATTAAATGCTTGAAATCATGGTGTGCATTTATGTCTAGTTTTCAGTTTTAACAATTTTATTGTTTTTAAATTTTGGAAACATTTACATATTTATTAATATTTTACGTCCAGTAGCCAACGATTAAATAATCGGTGTGCTCTAGTGACGTCATTAATTAAAACAAACTTTACTTTAAAGTAGCAGGCTGTTTTTTTAAATATTTAACCATTTAGAATATATCTTGTACGTTTGTTTGATGCGCATCACTCTCCATTCTTCTGACAAAACGATTTGCTGTATCGTAATTAGATCACGTGAAATACACCTTAAATCGGTGGCCAGCTGTCCGCCATCTCTAAATCGTAGCGCTATTCGCCTGACTTAATTAAATATGGTACAGCAGATCGTTGCATCAGAAAAATGGAGCATGGTGCGCATCAAACAAACGTACAAGATATATTCTAAATGGTAAAATATTTTAAAAAAACAGACACTGCCACTTTAAAGGAAACAAAACTTTTTATAATTCTGTTATTCAGTACATGGTTATTGTTGGTTTTATATTAACTTGGTATTCTTAGTGTGTTACATTTTTAGTGTTTTAGAACTTAAAATATTTTAGGCTTTTTATTCCATTAAAGGAAATATAAACTCAACCAAAAGCGTTTATTAAAAAATAATTCAGATTAAATTCAATTTTAATTGAAATTACATGTATAAACATTATTCAGAATTATATTCAATTTTATTTTAATTAAAATAATTTTTAAAAATCATTTCAATTTAATAGTTATATTTGCTGAATGCATTTGGTTGAGTATGTTTGTAAAATTATTTTTTCAGATATTACGTATTCATTTTTCGATCATAAACCAAATCCAGTATTTATAATAACTGACTTTTTTCTTTTCATTTTTCAGGAATTGAGACCACTGACGACCACTTGCCAAAATCTGTGCACATCTAAAGTTGAAGATATCAGAAATATCTATTTGTATATTTTCTACTAATATTTTAACATTGGACACTTTTCCGACACACTTGCCAATTCCAAATTTAACAGATTCTATTGTGTGTGAAAATGACAGTCGATATCTTTAGATCTTGGTTAAATATTTGTTATTTTTTCTCTTACACATTTTGTAATGTTTTTTTTTAAATATTCAAATTTTGAGTGCGTTAGGATCTTGATTGTGACGGAACTATTTACAAAGTTCTCACAAAAAATGCGAACAAATATCCCACCGAATTTGCATGGTCACATTTTTTAATATTGTGATTAGCATGTTTATGTTTCTTAAGTTGACTGTTTCTCGTAATGAAAAGTGCAAATCTAACAATTGTTTTTAGAGGTTTTGGATATTAGGGCTACCATGGTTACGTGTTTCCATGGCAACCAACAAGATATCGGATATTAGGCAATCATGGTTACGTGTTTCCATGGCAACCAACAAGATATTGGATATTAGGGCTACCATGGTTACGTGTTTCCATGGCAACCAACAAGATATCGGATATTAGGGCTACCATGGATACGTGTTTCCATGGCAACCAACAAGATATTGCATATTAGGGCTACCATGGTTACGTGTTTCGATGGCATTACGTTGTATAAATAAACGTTACACATTTAGTAAAGTTGTAATGAAACTTGACTTATCATTTATAAATATGATAAAGTTTAAATATCAAAAATATTCCCAGTGGCGGATCCAGAAATTCCATTTTGGGGGCCCCCAATGACAAGCCTAAGGTCCCCAAAAGTTCCCAAAAATATTTACAATGTAAAAAATAGAAAAATCTTAAAATTTAGGGGGCCCGGACCCCCCTAGATCCGTCACTGATTCCTATCGGTGGTTTCATACCGCTGTTAATTTTGCTTTACTCGTATATGAATTTGAAACAGCATGAATGTTCGTACAATTAAATATTAAATATATAGAATTGCAGCATCGACTTTGATGGATTTACAAAGATCCACATTAAATCCTAATCTGAACTTTGACCTGAAAGATAATTTTAGGTTTGACCTGTGTATACTTTCACCTGTGTATAGCCTCACCTGTGTATAGCCTATCTTGTATGAAATTATTAACGTTTAAGACATAGTAATATAATATAATTATTTTATAAATGTTTGGTTTGTTGATGTTTGCCGTTTTCAATCAATAACTAAATAACGTCTCCCGTTCTATGTGCATTTTCATTGGTCGACACATTCCAATATCGTCTTCTTTATGTGTTTGATGTAAAAAAAAAATCGGATGAAAAAATTATATATATTTTGACACTTGATTGGATCATTGTGTAAGGATTTATTATATAATGCTTTTTTTTCATCAAATACATTCATGTCGCGTACTTGAAAAAGGAGACATTTTGTCTCTTTTTAGCCCCGAATCACTCGTCATAAATATTGAATGCATTCCCATGTATAAAGGATTTCATGGACCTGGAACAAAAACTGAGGCTATATTGTAATATATGAAATATTTATTTAATGCATCATTGTTTTAAAGTGGCAGTGTTTTTTTTAAAATATTTAACCATTTAGAATATACCTGTATGTTTGTTTGATCTCCACTACATTCCATTCTTCTGCCATAACCATCTGCTGTAGCCTGTACCGTAATTAGGTTACGTGAAAAGAACTATAAATTAACGATTGGCGGACGGCTATTTTCTGCCATTGCTGAGTCATAGTGCATTTCGCATGACCTAATTAGGTACAGCAGATCTTCTGCATTTAATTTCTTTATGCGGCTTGAATTCAGATTGTCATGTTTACTGCAGATCATTATGGTAGAAAAATGGAGCATGGTGCGCATTAATCAAACGTACAAGATGTATTCTAAATAGTTAAATATTTTTTAAAACAGACACTGCCACTTTAACCACTTGTCTAACCGATGAGTTATTGTTTGATATTCTAAGTTTATTTGAATGTTCATGAAAAATTATGGTTTTTATCAGCATCATTTTGTTACATGGATAGTAATTGGTCATTCATTTTGTTACATGGATAGTAATTGGTCATTCATTGCATGTGAATCGCTGTTCTTTGAATTGCACCAATCAGGTGATTTGTTGTAAACATGCTGCAGGCATTTTTCATTGTTAGATCGTAACTGATTGGTTAACAGTCGTTGCTGTTCATCCAATGAACTATTATGTTTTGTGTTCACCCTGAAGTTGTGTATTTAAATGGGTTGAATTGTTTCATTCGTTGTTCCTGTCCCAGACGCGGCGGATGATTAAAATCATAAGCTGCGCCTGTGATAGGCGTCTGCTATAACAGCCTGGCTCTGAATGTAGACGTTAAACAATTTTGATTTGATTTTTCATTCGTTTAAAATATCTTGAAGTAGTTTTTAATTTTTTTTATATTTCTTTCAACTTGTGCGGGTACGGACTCGATTTACGTTTGAACATGCTAGTGATGTATATTTTATTAATTTTAAATATAAAAATCGTTGAATCTTGTAAGACATTTTAAGTAGTCAGTTTAGCCTACTGGGTAGGGCATACGTGCTTTGTTTGTTTTAAATGTTATGGAAAATAGCTTGTTTGTTTACTCAACAAATTAATTTTATTTATTGTGAAAGTACGGAGAGACAGAGAGTAAGAAGGAGGGATAGGAAACTTTTGAATTGTTTCTGTCTTTCTATCGTTTCCCAAGTTAATCAAAGTGATCGGTAATAAATGTTGTTTTCTTGTCATAATCAAAACATTTTGCTATCACAATGGTGCTACATGTTTAGTGTAAATGTAATTATTCTAAAGAGGCTATTCGTGACTAGCTGGATTATTCCCCTTGAATGATTACTGGATTATTTCCCCTGAATGCCAAACTTGACAAATGAAAAGAACTGTAATTAACAAAAAAAGAGAAAAAGGTTTATTTTATTTAACAACGCCACTAGAGCACGTTAATTTTTATCTTATCAGCGGCTATTGTAAAAGTAAAGTTTGTTTTATTTAACGATGCCACTGGAGCACGTTGATTTGTATCTTATCAGCGGCTATTGGACGTCATATTTAACATCAATTAACATGTTGACTGCCGATCACGAGTATATTCGTATGGTGAGCGCACCAGATTTTGCCACTACGAGTTTACTCGTAAAACCAGTGTTGTTTCGTATTAAATTAAAGTTGTCAGCAATGGCGATAACAAATTGATCTTTATATGACTTGGCAAACTGGACTGGCTGCCATTTTGTTTCCGGCAGTCAACATGCTAAAATTTGAAGAAAAAAAAATTAAAAGTTAAATTCATTAAATATATATTCCAAGGGGAGTAACTCTAGTATATCATGAGATTGCCATCTGTGATTGTTTTTCTTCTGAATTTAAATTATCTTTTAGAGAAAAAACCTTTTTTTAAGACAATACAAGTAGCCATTTTTGCAATTCATCAAGGGGAGATAAGCCAGAAAGGTTGAGAAAGCAGACGCCATTTAAAATGGTATTATTGTAATATTCTCCCAAACATTTGAAGAATAAAATAAAAGCCACCATATGTACCTAAAACATGTCCCTTGGTAACATAAATTTTGAAATGCAAACTGGAGTTACATGTAGCAAATAACTTGGCAAATAAAATGGCCGACAATTATTATTGTTTATTACTTTATGTAGCATTTAAGAAGAATTATTTCTTTTATAAAGAAAACTTCATCTTTTAAATGTGGAATATTATCATTCCAACAACTCAAGATTTATTTCAAAAGAAATAATTTTTATAAAGATTTTTATTAAGACTGAAACAATTTAAGTGAATGGGTTTTTTTTACATTTGTTACCCGAGAATTTTACTTCATGAACTAGTATTTTCATCTATTTTAAAATTATTTTTACTGCTTTTATCTTATATGGTAAAGTGAATCAAAAACTAAAAATCATTTGCTTTTACTATGTTATTTTATTGATTATTTTTAATACTGTTAAAATATTTCTTTTTAAACTACAGTTTAGAGATGTTTTATCATGTATCGACTTTCATATATTCTAAAATAATATAGCTTAAAGAAAATCAAAGTTTTGCTATCAATTTATTATTTTTAAAATAAATATTATTGTAGATTTTATCGTTTCGTAATCAAATCTTAACATTTTACAATCAAGAAATGTTTCTTTTGTATCGGTTTTATACCTTTACATCAAGAACACAATAAACTAAATCAAAGCCACTAACAAAAAAAGTATGGTCTGAGACCATTTTCTGTGAACCTCATAAGAGTGGGCACCTTTCTATTTACATCCATGGGTTATACGGAGGTTACATTTTGTGAACCTCCTTAGAGCGGGCACCTTTCTATTTACATCCATGGGTTATACAGAGGTTACATTTTGTGAACCACCTTACAGTGGGCATGTCTATTTATACCCATCTGTTATACAGAGGTTACATTTTCTGAGATCCTTGTTACTGCAGACACCTATTTAAACCCATCAGTCATACAGGTTACATTTTCTTTGAACCTCCTTACTGCGGACACCTATTTAAACCCATCGGTTATATAGGTTACATTTTCTTTCAACCTCCTTACTGCGGACACCTATTTAAACCCATTGGTTATATAGGTTACATTTTCTGAGATCCTTGTTACTGCGGACACCTATTTAAACCCATCGGTTATTCGGAAGTTACATTTTCTTTGAACCTCCTTACTACGGACACCTCTATACCATCTGTCTGTTATGGGGGGTTGCTGTATTGGTGAGTGGTAAGATAATGACAGGCTTTGTATATTTGTGAGATTTATATATTTATGACTGTGTATAAAGTAGTTTTGAGATAATATTTGATTGTATTATAATTGTTTTATTTATGACGATGTAGTTATTTATTACTAGTCTCGTTGACATGTCTTTTATTCGACGACTTTATGGAGAGCTTTTCAAAACACTGGTGTGAGACAAACAGAATTTATATGCACTTTTCCATAGAACCTTTGATGAACCAGTTGTGGATCACTGGTTGGAATGGATAATAGCCCAAATTATCTCCTTGTAAAGCACAGAATATTTCCGCCAAAGACAAACAGACTTTAAACAAATTATAAAATTATATAGTCAAACCTGCTAACATAGCCACCTGTCTTCAAAGGACACCTTAATTTTCTCCCATATCAGCTAATTCAGTACTATGGGGTGTTATTGTCATTTGATCCCAGAAATTAGCCAATCAAATTACAGACTATGCTTTACAATAATCCGTTAATCCCATCTTATAATATTATGTGTCACGCCGGTGTTTTGATGATCCGTTCATAAAATTGTCTTTATTAACTATTTACTTTTACTGGAGAGCATCAAATGACATTATGAGAGAAGGTCGTGGAAATATTTATCTCCAACGAGACGGCAGTTTACTGTGATTATTGACTTTTATCACTCGTTGGTAATAAATCGTTCCGCGGCGTCCGAACGTGTACAGTACTTAACTTAGAATTGTTAGCCATATCATTGTTTGATTGAGATATATTCATATTTTTAGCTTCGTTTGCGAAATCCAAAATGTTTTTTTTTTGTTTTTGTTTTTCGTTCATATCAGAGCCAATTTACGGGCCTTGTTTTGACTGTTTCAGGTTGTCTGAACAGTTGTTTTGCCATCCAAAATTGTTTTCTCATTTTTGCGTGCAATATTGATGTTGTCATCTGTTTAACGATCATTGAATTTTTGTTTATTACATCTCATCTCGTACTGTTGATAGGAATTCATGTCATTGTAAGGCAAAGATTATTTTCACATGAAAAAAAAGATGCCCATGTAAAGTTTGTTTTGTTTAACGACACTGGAACATTGATTTTTATCTTATCATTGTTGGATGTCATTCATATGGTCATTTAGACACTTTTTAGAAGGAAACCCTCTGCCACATAGGCTACTCTTTTCGATAAGCAGTTTTATATGCACTTTTCCATAGAACGGTACATACCACGGCCTTTGATGAAACAGTTGTGGATCACTGGTTGGAACAGATAATACCCCAAATCATGTCATTGTAAGGCACAGAATATTTCCGCCTTAAAAAAGAGAAGCTTATGTGACAGGTTTTCTATAAAATTGTGAGAATGTTTTAGAATTCATTGATGACATTGTAAGGTTCCAAATATTATGGCCTAAATAGCCATGTTTGAAAATTCATTTAAGTGACAGAATGGCCTGAAAAGAGTAACCTATGTGGCAGGTTTCATATGAAACAGTCAGAATAGTCATGTTTGGAATATCATGGCTTAAATGTTTGAACATTCATTTATAGCATTTAAGTGACAGAATATCTCTCAACTTGAAAAGAGTAGCCTATGTGGCAGCAGGCTTTCTATGGAACTTAGAATACTCATATGTTTGAGCATTTTTTCACTGAAGGTGCAGAATATCTCATGACCTAAAAAGAGTAGCCTATGTGGCAGATTTCCTCTGAAACTGTCAAAATAGTTGTTTGAGAATTCATTCATAAGGGACAGAATATCATAGCATGAAGGAGTCTTCTATAACAGCCTGGCTCTGAACGTAGACGTTAAACAACATGACCGCTTAACGGGAAGAAATGCTACCCACTGAGCTACATCCCACTCCAGTATTAAAAACTATTATGAGAAATTTGTGAAAACATTTCAGTATTTTAATAATTTGCTCAAATGTGACCCTCCAGTACAAAATCAGTCTTAATTCTAAGATTTTGAGATGTTATTTTTTGGCTATTGTTTTAAAAATAATCCTTCCACAAGTCACCTTTTAGGTTATCTATACATGTATTTGATTATTTTTTTAATCACACTACTTACGCTTTAGATTCAATTATTAATTTTGACCTAGATAACCTGTTTTAGCGTGTAGTATAAATATAATATCCAGCGACTTAAGACTGGTTTTGTACTGGAGGGTCACAAATAGGAATTCCTTTCAACTGTATAGGCAGTGGTGTAACTCAGGGCAAGTCCAATATCAGTTGTAGGGGTGGGATCTTTCATTGGACCTGCCCGTTTTCTCCAACTAAACATTTCCTTTTTTTTCTTAACATTTTTTTTATCCCTTTAATTTATTCACTGAAGTGGAATTGAAATTAAGAAATATTAACAAATTATTTTCAATCACTTATTTGGTCATGATAAAGTTGTATGCGTTGGACTGGACTGGAAATAGTTTTAACGTGCTTACGTCACAAGTGTTCAAGCATGCTCCTCCAGTAGTCTGGATACACCCCCCTCTCCCCCAGGATGAGATTGCATGCATTGTACTAGATTGGAAATAGTTTTAACGTCCAAGGCGTCTGAGTTTGTGCCCATGACAGGCATGCTTGAACACTTTGTGATGTAAGCACGTTAAAAATATTTCCAGTCCAGTCATAGACGTTAAACAACATTGACTTGACTTTCAAACTTTATTGGGACCAAAGTGAACGAGTGATAAATTAAAGGGGCTTGACGGAAATGGACTCTGTTTAATTAGTGATGTGTTTGTGCCATGTATGACAAAGAATATATTTTGCCAAAGATTAATCAAAACGTGAACATGTCTGGTGTTCAACACAGTATTTTTTCAAATTTTCTCTGATCAAGTGCTAAATCTTCTATCTGGCGTCTGTCGTCGTGTTAACTGGATGTTGTCTCGTGGAATATAGTTTTTGTTTTTTCTTCATGTACGATTACCGTAAAAAGAAATATCTTTGCTGGAAATATTCACGCAAAAATTGGGAAATGTTCAATCGAAAATTGGGAAATGTTCAATCAAAAATTGGGAAATATTCACGCGAAAATCGGAAAATATTCATACGAAAATTGTTTAAATTTTCATGCGTAAATTGGGAAATATTCACACAAATTGGGAAATATTCACGTGAAATCTAAATTACAACGCAAACTTAATTACCCACATAAATAGTTCCCTATGATGTGGTAAGTAATTTAGCAATATTGTCCCATTGGCAAAGCAAAATTTTTGCTCAAATTTCCCAGTCGCGTCAGGCCTGCCCTTTATAGGTAGCAATCGTGAAATAATTATTATCTTGTGAAGATATTTCTTTTTATGGTACGTGGATTATTTATTTCAGAGTTTAACACATTCTGTGATTAACCGTCGTCTGTTTTGTTAATTTTGTTCACAGGTGGAAACTGTCGGCCTAATTAATCAAAGGTTTTGTTGAGTTTTTAAAAAATAAAAAGGGTTAAAATAAATCTGTTACCGTAATTTATCCCAATTTTTTTTTAACAATATAAATGGGATAAATATTTTGGTTAATTTGTTTTAAAATGTGTGGGTTTTTACAATATAAATAAGGCTAAATTTAAAAAAAAAAAATTTGGGGGGTAATTTATCAATAAAACTGTTTTTTTACAATATAAATTAGGTTGCATATTTTGGTTATTTTATTAATAAAACGGCCTAAACAGTCCAAAAGAATGGGGTATTTTACATTTTTTGTTATATTCCAGATAACCTACTTAATTCTTCACTTTAAATATTAGCACTTATCATTTTAATTAAAGTGAGATAAATTTTTAAACTTATATAATGATGGGAAAAAAATTAATTTTTGGAATTTTTTTTATCTCTTCACCAAAAGACGTTACGTATTTAGATTCCCGCCAATTTGTTCTAGTCATGTTCGTTTTAGAAGCTGAATGTTTATATTCATCAGTCTGTATACACATGATCATCTTTTAACCTTTAACCCTTGAACTTTCACTATTTTAAAACTGCAGTATCTAGAATATTTTTAATAATTTAGAATAGATGTTCCAGGTTTGTTTTAAAACTACAATATCTGGAATATTTTTAATATTTAATCATTTAGAATAG
>JAUTWP010110497.1:0-11761 GCA_033042655.1 Cyathermia naticoides
GTAAAAATGATTTTATATTTACAAGTCACAGGTCTGTGTAATCAAGTACAAGTGTTTTTATAGACATTTCTTAAACAATTCCTATTTTACATAAAACAAATTTATAATTTATTGTCCTTATAATATGTAACCATCATCATCATTTTGATTTTAATGGTTACATTTTTACATTGATAATTTTCCTCTAAATGAGTAGTCTACTCGAACAATTTAACGATTGAGGCATGTGCTGTCTTGTTTATGGAAGTGCTATCAAAGGAAACATGTAACAAAAATAGTAACATATATGACAGTTGCAGGTTTCTTCTTTAGATCATAGTAATTATTTGACAGACAATAATTGGTGATTAAATAACGTACAGGTTGTCATTTCTTCCACTGAACATTTTCACAACATATTCAGTAATTTGAAAATCTGTTATTAGGGCTTTCATTTATAAAAGATCAGACTTACCATCATGATCTATATAGTATTGTTATTTAAAATAATCTTTGATAATTGCTATGGTGGTGCTATTTTCATAACACAGTTTTTGTATTGCAGGGCCAGGTTTAACATTTGTTGCCTATCCGGAAGCTATCGCTAAACTTCCCATTTCACCACTGTGGTCAGTGCTATTCTTCTTGATGCTCCTAACAATTGGGCTTGATAGTCAGGTAGGACAACATTTTCCTTTTCATTTCACTATTTACTTCTGTCCCCTTAGGGGCTGTTCAACAATTACTTAACGCTCAAGGGAAAAGGCTGGTTAAGAGATGTCATAAGGCATCAGTAGTGTAGGAAGTGTTTGGGAATTGTGTAATGTTTTTAAAATACATCTAACTTGTTTTATATAACTATTTGTGAATATATATTTATAAATGAAGCCTGTGGAATATATTCCCATTTCAAAATATGGTGGATTATTTTTAGTACATACCAGGCTTTTAACATCACAAGACTACCGTACACCATTCATCCAAGGTAGTGTTAGTTTTTAATTCAACATTTTGAGTAAAAATTCCCAGAAATAAAAACTCATTGTTTGAAAGACCAAATACTGGAAGAAACATCACAGTATAGCCAATGATCCTTTATTTAAGAAATAAAATTTTATATTTTGTTTAATATTTAATTTTCTAATAATCAAAAACCAAAATGCAAATGTTTAATACATGATAACTACTGTAATGTGACTTTTTTATTGACATACATGTGTTAGATAATTTTAGTGGGTATTTGTTTTAGTGGGATTTTATTGGGGGATGGTGTAAAACATGCATTATGTAATTGTTGAACAGCCCCTTATTTAATTCTACCGATCTCTTAATTTTTACTATTTAATTTTAATAGAATAGGAAGCATGTGGTGTTTGTGATGGTAAAGTGGTGGGTGAATCATGGTGGATCATACACATGAACATTTGAAAAATAATACTTTCGATCTTCCTCCATGACATGTAATATGGGGAGATGTATTATACCACTATACCACCACAACATCCTGCTTCATACACTTTGATTATTATGTGCTTAAGTTTATTAATAAAATTACATTCAGTATATCAAGATAAAATTACTGTGTTATTGTTCAGTGCACAATGGTTTAATACAAATAGTGAAGTGTAGAAATTTGTATTGTAGAAAACAGTTTATGATTATAATTTTGAAAGAAGTAAAAAAAATATATTTCTGGTTTAATTCAACCTTTTGTATGCTTGGTTTGCAGATCTACCAAACTTAAAATTCATGAAAGTATTATAAAAAATTTAAAAAAATAGTTTGGAGGTGTTTTGTTTTACACCTGGTATTGCATAACCAAAGAATAAATTGTTTAAATTCCAAAGTCAATATATAGTTCAAAACAAGCACCACAATGTGCACAAAAAATTGATAATTTATTTATTAATTATTTTAAATACTGGATATATCCAAAAAAACAAATGTTTTTGTTTTTGTTTCTCTGTACATTTAAAATTTTAGAAAAAATAAATCTGTGAACCAAGTAATAATAAAAAGGCCTTGTCAATATGTTTTCAAGTTAATGCAGAAAAGTAGCCACATGTTAGAAATAGAAAAAAATAGGATCACATAAAAAGTCTGTCTCACATATGTTGAACTTTGAAGTAGCATTATCAAAGTAAATATTTGATAGGTTCAGTATGTTTTATAATGTACATAAATGTACATAAATAGATTGAGAACATCGTGTTTACTAAACAGAATGCTAACTGGTGGTGTTATCCCAGGAAAGATGACAGATTTTCATTATTAATAAGTGATGTCATATTTTAATATGTAATAAAAACACACCTATTTTTGTTGCATTATAATTAAATATATATTCTTAACAAATATATATGTACTGTACATGTATATATATTTATATTATAACTTTAATAATGCTGCTTCAGAATTAAATAGAACACAAAATTTAACTTATCAAATATATATTAAACATATGTGGTCTTAATAATATCATATTCACCGTTAATATGTGGCAATGTTTCTTGTAAAAATAGTCAGTTAAATGCATACTATCCACCAATACAAAGCTATCAATACAAAGCTATCAATACAAAGCTATCAACACAAAGCTATCAACCAATGCAGAGCACATAGGAGATGTGTTGAGATGTGTGTTATTAGTTTAGTTAATCTGAGATGGGCACTATGAAACAGGGTAAAACAGCAGAGTATTCTGATCTCTCTTTCATGCAGGACACATTTCAGTCAGGTTGCCACTTAATCCAATGGCAATAATATGGAACCATGTGGCACGTGTCATTTCATGAGAAAGCTGAGTATTTTAATGCTGACTAATGTTCAGTGTGAATTGCAGGTTTTCAAGATGAACAATCATTATGTTTTGTAAGTGTTGTAAAGTTTCGACCTATCTCACAGACATGTCATACTGATTCAGTTGTTGATTTACAACATCAGATTAAAATCTTTTTACTTGAACACAGAGTACTGGTACTTTCCTGTCTTGTTGTACCCTGTCTTGTGGTACCCTGTCTTGTAGTACCCTGTCTTGAAGTACCATGTCACCTAGTACCCTGTTATCTAGTACCCTGGCATCTAGTACCCTGTCATCTAGTACCCTGTCTTACAACAATCCTTCCAGACCTAGTTAGTAACACTTGATACATGTCATGCTACTACTGAAGTTGATTTTAAAATGTTTTAACATGCTTGTACATGTATTTATCCTATCATCACTGTTTTCATTGGTCAGATATGATGACTAGATAAAATGGAATAACTAGTTATTCCCTATATTTATTACAGTGTTTTACTTATGTCCCTCATGGACATCAGGTTATCCCTGTAAATTTTCCTACCAGAATTGTCATATAATAATATTCATGTTAATTTATACAATATGGCTGCTTGCCATGAACTGAAATTTAAATCCTGGAGAATACATTTCCATTAATTACTTTATATATCTATTTAATTTATAACATTTTTTTTCTTGGCATTTCTTTAAGTAATATGTTTAATTATGACCAGTTATTGAATAATGATCCCACTAAATGGTCTCAATATAAACATTTTAAAATTGCTCCTGTAGCAAAATGGTTTGTAACAGCTTATAGAATTAGTTAGTAGTATTACTGTATGTTGGTTTAGTTTTAATAACCCAATGAAGTAACCTACCTCCATCCCCCAAAACTTATTTATTTCATATAATGCCAACATACATCTTTACTGCATACTGTTACTAGAATGTGATTGTTTTGTCATCTCAACTTGTAAAAGTTTTGTAGTAAAATGTAGGAAGAAGTCTTAATATGGGCGTCTTGCTTGTTGGCCAATCCCAATAAATATTCAGTTCATAAATAAATATTGTTTAACCAATATAAATTATAATTGTTTAAATATCATATACAATTATTTTACCTGGAAGTTATATGTATATGTTCACATGTGGTTGACTAGTATGTGTCCCATATACTGAAATTATATACATGTACTGGTATATGTGAGTCGCATATACAAGTAATAGGCCTACAGATAGAAGTCATAATAGTAAATCTCATTACTGGCTTCTAGATCTGTATAAAAACAAATTGTCTTTGTCATAAGATTAGGTTGGAAAACATCAACCATTAATTGTTCTCTAGTGTTGTTTTAAACATTGAGGCTTATCTCATTAAATTATTAATCTGAGTATAAGCTTTTATTACATACAACAGACATTTGGTTAGTTAGATGTCACTTTTCCCACCAATCAAACGTATGTCCAGTTATTTATACATCAGAGGCTACAAGGCTACATGGAACTATTCAAATTACAGAAATTTCATTTATGGGGGCACCCAATAACAAGCCTAAGTGCCACAAACATTCCTAAAATTATTTACAATGTTAAAAAGAGAAAAATTGCTAAATTTATGGGGTCATGTGCTGGGTGCGCCCTGCCCATGGAACCGCACCTGAATTAGTAACTACCCTTGAAAAATATTATTCTTTCAATTGTAACCATGTTGAATTTTATTCACTATTTATTCATGTACATATATAATTAATATAAAAATATTCAGGAAATTAACAAAGTTATGCTTAATGTTCTTCATGGTAAGGAAGAGCCTAATTAAGCTGTTAATTAACCAATCTTACCAATTTATATAATTATACTGACCTCACATTTCTAAGATTGGGTTACACGGTCATTAATATACATTTGCTAACTTAGTGAATTAAATATGCTGATTGCATCACAAACTAGTTAGTTTAAATGTGTAAGCTTCAATAACATTTTACTAACTATGCTAACATAACTTGTATCAGTTAATGTTGGTGGTATGTCGAATGATGTTATTTGACAAGTACAGTCAAACCTGTCTTAAGCAGCCACCCAAGGGAGTAACAACAAAAAGTGGCCTCTTAAGACAGGTGGCTGTTTAATACAGGTTATATTGTACTAAATTAGCTGATTTGGTAGAAAATAAAGATGACCTTTGAAGACAGGTGGCTGTTTATTACAGGTGGCCGCTTTAGCAGGTTTGACTGTAGTTGTGTAATGTAAAGAAAATGTGCATATTGCAAACTAGTTGAGCTTTTTACAGTGCTTGCGTGCTTGTTATTCCTCACCTGTATGTGGCTTGTAGTTCTTTAAACAGTTTCGAGATGTTTACCTGCATCAAATACACCAGGTCAGTGTGACCTAGACACGTAATACATCATTTCATAGAAGCCAAGAATGTCATCAATAGGTGGCAAGCGGTATTTTAATTTTTTACACCCTATTTATTACGGTAAATTCTCACTTTCACACAATGAATATTTCCTGTCTGGGTAATGATAGTTTTATGATTTAATATGTGCATGTCATGGAAATGATTCATTTATTTTGAAAACATGACAGAAAATACATCTTGGTCCTCACATAAAAGTGTAAATATTTCTCAAGAACATATCCATACAAAATGAATGCTAGTTAGAATTGTATTTACCATCAACTGCTTTGTAGTCTCTCTGTGATGATAAATGACCTGCTGTATTTCTGTTCTTGATCACACCAGGCATGTTAAAAGTTTTCCCCTTGTGAGATATAGATGGTCTGCTTCTTCTTGTTGGGATAACCATAGAATGACTCCCAATAGCTGATATTATTTTTGTGCTGGGGTGTTGTTAAACAAATATTTCATTCATTCATTCATTCTTGTTGGGATGAAATCATTTTGGGGATATGAAACACAATTCAAACCATAGGGGAGCAGGATGTAGCTCAGTTGGTAGCGTGCCCGCCTTTGAAGCGGTCGATCATCGGATCGATCCTTCATAGTAAACCCACCTGCTGTTTGGGCTATTTTCTGTTCCAACCAGTGCTCAACAACTGGTTCATCAAAGGCTGTGTTATCTGCTGTTCTGCCTGTGGGAAAATGCATATAAAAGCTCCCTGGCTACTTATCAAAAAAGAGTAGCCTATATGGTGGCAGTGGATCAAAATGACCATATGAATGACATCCAATAGCCGATGATAAGATAAAAATCAATGTACTCTAGTGGCATTGTTAAATAAAACAAAACTTTACTTTTTCACACACACATTGTGAAATCAGGTTTTGAGTAGTGAACATATAATATATGTTTCTTGGATAATATGAAATTTGGGAAAACTGATTTTTTTTTAAATGTTAGACTACCAGTAACCAAAATGGTTTTGTTGTTTTGAAAAAAGAACCTGTGATGTTTTTAAAACAATTTCATTATAGTCATTATCAGTTTCGGGTGTACTAGGCCAAACTTGAATATTGAATGATATGGTTCAAAACTACTCTTAATCCTTCAACCCTACATTCTACACATAATCAAACATATAGTTTTACACATAAAGGCATTTTATTTTATATGAATCTATGTTACAAGTTAATTCTATTTGTGGTGACTGGAAATGTACTAAACAAAAAATAATAAATTAAAAACATTAAAATCCAACTAAAATATTGAGTTTGTTGAGTGGTATCGAATATTCTAAACACTAAAGTTGTTTTATAAATTTTATAAAGATGGAATTATCAGTTTAAATATTTTAACCAATGAGAGTTGAAATGGTGGCTTTTGGCATTGGAATATTTCTTATACTTATTAGAATATTTAAATATACATGTACCTATATACATTCAATACAAAGTCAATATTTTAGTTATGCAAGTGTCTCTTGTGAAAACAGTATTTAAAATAAAATCACAATTGGCATGCCATACACATACTAATTAGTTGGTTCTATGTAATTATATTCTGATAAAACACTTTGTATCTGTCCTGGACACAGTGGATGTATGAATCCATAAACTGTGCATGTGAGAGGCATCTGCTATAACAGCCTGGCTCTGAACATTGACGTTAAACACCATTATCTAATTTAGCTTATAAACATGGAAAGAACATGAAAAATAAAACGTCATTTCTAAATTAATTCCTTTTGGTGTCGTTCTCGCATGATAATATAGCAATTAAATTTAATGTAGATGGCATTTTATTAATTTTATATTAATTTTTAATAACTTAATACATGCATTATGTTCTCCTAATACATGCACATGCTCTCTTAAATAAATAACTCTTGCCACTGCTTCATTTTGTTTTCAAAACTATTTTAATTGTATAGTTCAATAACATGCGAGAGTGTGAAAAACAAATTATAATTATAATTTCTTTTAGATTAGTGATAATTTTCTATTGTAAAATAATAATTATTGTAATTGCTTTTGCTCATTGCACTAAACATTAAATAATGCTTGCATGTTAGTTGTTACTTTATAGTTTATGATAATACAATCCATTATTGTGTGATAGCTTTAATAAATAGACATTTAAAAAATGTGTTTGTCAATAATTACAATTCTACAACATGGCATTGCTATACATGTATAAATTTATTTGCTTTAGTGTACAAAATAACAACAGGTTTTTAATGACAATACTGTATTTATTCTCTCCTAAAAGGCGTGGTCGACTTCAACGGCGGCATGTGTTGGGAGTCTCATCGGCAGCTTCCGTGCACCTGACTCTACCTATCCCCGGTAGAGAGTGAAACTCTCAAAACCTTTCATTTTTTGTTTTGTTTTATAGTGAATCACATTACAGAAAGATCAGGTTACTTTCTCAGAGTGGGCGAAGTCAGATTGAAAATTTTAACTGTCTTAAACTCATTAATGTAAACAGTGGCATAAGGAGTGTATTTTCTTTTATGTTATTAATTCAGTTATTATTTTTAAAGTGTATAATTTCCAAGAATAAAGTAAATAATAAAAAATACTGTAAATTTATTATGGCTTTTTAAACAATTTAATATAAAGAATAATTTAAATAATAAAAGATACTTTTTTCTTGATACCTAGCTTTTTAAACAATTTACTGTAAATTTATAATATTTTATTATTAATTAGGTAGTCATCACATGTGGCAGCCATTTTGAATTAAAAATGTAATAATTTTGGCATACAGATGTTAAAGATTCCAACAAAATTTAATTATAATACTTAATTAGGCATTCACAAGTTGTAGAAGTCCAATAGTAAACAGTTAATTTGTTTGCCTGTATTTTTTTCATCAGCAGTTTATAACCCAGGTATAATCAACATTAAAATAAATGTACCAGAGATTATTTGATAAAAGTTTTTGAAAATGTGTGAGATTTAGATCCAAAAGGTTTTAAGATGCACACATGCATGCATGATCAAATGTGTAAAAGCATGTACACACATGGATGGGTAATACTGTCCCCTTTTATAAAACGGCGGGGGACTAATCAGTATACATTGTACTAGTATATGATAGAATTAAAAAAAAAAAATTAATTTTATTTCTTACAGTGCTGGAATTGCCATTTTCTTTTGAAGACCATGTAAGAAAGTACAAACTCCTTAATCCTAACATTTGATTATTTGTAATTTAAACAAGTCCACACAGAAAGCTAACCTGGTCTTGTATTTCATGTTTTTATTGTATCTATTTTTCATTTTAGGTACACCTACAAATACGCATGCACACATATTGTACAAAATAAGGGCAGTTTTAACCATGGATGTTAAACCTTTCAGTTTAAAACAAAATGTATTTATTTTTAAATAATTGGGTTTGTTAGGAATTGATTATTTTTACTTCTTCGTTTTAACGTGATATCATAAAGAATAATTCACATTATTTAGTCAGAAATAGAACATGCACTAATCGGTGAACATGCAGCTTGCTTATAAGTGTGTTTTTTGCACCCATTCATTTTGTTCAAATTGGCACAATTTACCAAAGTTAACCATTACTCTTACGTGTTTCAGATAATGAATACTAATGTTTATTATTTATTACTGACACAAAAACACTTTAACTTCATTGATCAGTTTCAAACTCATTTTCTTTATTGCAGAACTGATCTTTTGTATCAGAAATTAATTATGGTATCACATTTTACCAAAGATTAATGTAATAATTTTTTTTTTTAAATGATTATATATGGTTCTAAAACATTGTGTATAAAAATGTATACTAAAAATAGATTCATATGTTAAAAGAAATTCTTGAATTATTCTGTTATTTAAATTCTATTTAAAAGAAAGTTATTTTTATCGTAATTGTTTTGGTTATTAAATATAAATGTTTTTTTTTTTAATTTGTGTTTCATTTTCTGCTTAGAAAATACTGCTCTTGTTTTGTTACATCTTGACACATGTACACAGACATCTTTAAAACAAAGTTGTATTTTCATACGTTCACATCAACAAACATTTGTGGTTTCCCAGAACTCAACATACACTTGTTACTGTTCAAGTTTTATAATAAATATCATGTTAGCTTCCAATAAAAACATATTTTAGCAAACAAAATAATCATACTATTTTGATTACCGGTATGTACAAAATTAATTTGGTGTTTTGTAAAAATTCCTGTTGATAAAAGAATAACTTTTTTCAGACCATTTATCATTACATTGTAGTTTTAAAAATTGATGTTGATATAAAAAAATAAAGAAAACATTTGCGACCATTTAATGCATTATAGTGTGTGATTTTTATCAAAGATAATATATGTCTGCAAACCAATTATCATTCAACTGTATTGGTGTGCAACAGTATATTCAGATTTGGTTATTACGTTTTAATGCATGTTCAAAGTAAAACTTGAAATAGTGATATAAAATAAAGTTAAAATAACATTGGAAGTTATTATCATGATATTTGAACAGTCATGTATATACAGGCCCAAAAATAAACATTTTTAAAAAGGGAATTCATTTTTATTAAAAGGATGCCATTTTATGTTAAAATAATAAAAATGAGGTATTTTTTTAAAAGAGGAAGGTTGGTGGGTTTTTTAATGTTTAAAAAATTCTGGGAAACACATTGTTTGATACCATTTGCCATGATGTATGTCTAAATATTCCAATACAACCAAAAATGTTTTTAAATAAAATAACAAATATGATTCCATTTGAAATTTTTAATATATAAATTATATTAATAATTATAGTGATTAAACAAAAACATTATAAAATATTTGATAACAGTTTAATGGTATTTTTCATAATGCAAAAGATTACATGCATGTTGTGTTTTACATAATAATTTGAATTAAACAAAAATTGTATCCAATACATATACCACTAATAATAACAGCACTATTTTTCATATTACTATTTATGTATGAACATTGGTGATTTCTTGTCAACATTTCATAGTATGCTGTTGGAATATCTATTCAAACATTTACGGTGGTTTGTTTTATATGTTGAGGATATATACATAAGAATGTTACGTCTTGAACTGAAAACATCTCATAATCTTACTTGCTCCTACCCAATATCCCACATATCAAGTAATTCCTTACATTTCCAAATTAAGCTTTATAAATAAAATGAGTTGTTATCAGTTTTTGGCCACATACTTTGCATGATCCTTTCATCCTATCCACACTGCAAACTATTATTCATGCCTGATAGAACTGATGTTTTAGTTGGCATCGTTTGATTACATAAACTCTGTGTTTCTTTGTAGTTTGGTATGTTTGAAACCATGCTCAGTGGCTTGATGGATGAGTATCCTAAATACCTGAGGAACAAGAAGACCTTGTTGACTGTACTCACGTGTCTCCTGGAGTTCGGTTTGGGCTTGCCGTGTATTACCCAGGGAGGCATCTATGTGCTACAAATCATGGATTGGTATTGTGCCAGCTTTTCACTTATGCTCATATCCTTAGCAGAATGTTTGGCCATTGCATGGGTTTATGGTGAGTATTCAACTAGCATGTTTATAATTATTCAAATGATAACATTTATATTAATCATAACATCAACCTGATAATATAAGCTCAATAATTACAAACTAATCTAAATTCAGACTGCATTTGAGCTTTTAAGATTCATTTTGTCATAACATTCAACAACAAAATCTTAAATTATAAACAGTCACATTTTTAGAAATGGTGTTATAAATCAACACAAATATTTAGTTTTAAAATGACAAAAAGGATTTATCACATAATAAGCAATAAAATTAAAACATATTGTAACAGCAATGATTTAGTACATGAATTTATAGTCTATATGTATTCAGATATTTTTTATAACACTTATTTATTGATACCTTGACATCGTTGACAATCTTAGATGAATTATATACAGAATTCCATAAAAAATGTGAAAAAGAAGTCTTTAAATATTATTTAAGAAAACTTTCAACAATTAATATAAGGTGGATTGCATTCAAAATGTGAAATTACACAGCATGTCATGAACAATATGACTTATGGTTGCAATTTATGGCTGAGAAGAAACAATACTAGTATATAATTGTAAAATGTGACTATTTCTACTAGGTGCTGACCGATTCTACATGGACATTGAACTGATGATCGGATACAAGCCACCAATTTGGTGGAAAATTAGTTGGAAGTATATCACACCATCCATCATTTTGGTGAGTTTTATTCTGCTACTAACTGCTTCGTTGTTTCTTTGCTTGTAACAAGACCAGGTTCAATAAGAAATTCAGGTTTGATAAGAAATACAGGTTTGATAAGAAATTCAGGTTTGATAAGAAATTCAGGTTTGATAAGAAATAAAAAAATTATTGTAATACAAATCTTTGCCAGAATTATAAATAATGATAATTGTTATCATAATGAGCAGGGTTTCTAGTTATTTTGAATACAACTAAACACAAATTCAGTAAATACTGAACAACAGAAAGTAAAGTTTGTTTTGTTTAACGACGTCACTGGAACACATTGATTTTTATCATCATCGGTTATTGGACGTCATTCATATGGTCATTTT
>JAUTWP010110607.1:0-11760 GCA_033042655.1 Cyathermia naticoides
GGCGACCCTCCTCGAGGATTTATAGTGTATTTCTCATGATCTAATTTAGATACAGCAAATCGGTGCGTCAGACGAATGGAGCATGATGTGCGTCAAACGTACAAGATATATTCTAAATGGTTAAATATTTTTAAAAAACCAGACACTGCCACTTTAAAACAATTGTAAAGTCGACCATTATTATTGAAAAATAAGAAATTATCAGATGAAAAACTGATAATTACTGCTAGTGATGCATGTCAGAATCAATATTGTGTTGATGTGCATTCCACTGTCAGCATTGCAGAACAGCCTAGTGGGAGATAATCACAGCCGAGTACACCACACAGCGATGGAGTGGAGGGGACGGCGCGATGGAGTGACACCACATTGCTTGTGACATGGCTATGTACAGCATCCCATCATAAGTAGACAGAAATCTGTGGGCTTCCATGGAAGTTGTTTGTGTGTGTTTGCGTGATCCTACCACCACTAGTATCACTCATAAACAATTATACTACTGCACCGGTTATGTCTTGTCATGCCATCATGTGTGATACATTCTGCAATATGTTACAACACTTACCTAACTCAACCGATACATATACGTGTCATGATACAGACAGATGGATGCTTTCTTGGTTGACTGAGAGTTTGGGTGGGTTGGTGGTTTCTTGGCTGAGTGAGGGTTTGGGTGGGTGGGAATGGATTGATGGATGGGCAAAAGGATTGTTTCTTGGTAAAAAGATTTTTAGGGGGAGTATAAGGATGGATGAATTTTTGTGTGTGTATGTTAATGGATGAATGAATGGATGGATGGATGGATGGATGGATGGATGGATGGATGGATAGATGGTTGATCAGTAGGTTGGTGTTTTGATTGATGGATGGATGGACAGACAGATGAATAGACAGACTGATGAACAGATCAATGATTGAATGGTGAATATAGTAATTTAAGTGAAAAAATCCTAAAAAGCTAGACTATTTATCCTTGAGTTGAACAGGTATAAAAACAAGAAAACCGTCAGTTATCTAAAAGCAGCATTCATCCCAGTGTGGATGTTAGGAAGAGAGGTGTACAACCATTGGTGATACTGTAAACTGATAGCCTGGGTCTGAATGTAGACGTTAAACAACAGTTAGAAAGAGATGTGTACAATCATTGGCAATACTGTAAACTGATAGCTCAGTTGTGAGAGAAAACAAACTAGTTTCCATGAGCTCTACATACAGTAAAACTCTCACTTGTCTGGTTCTAACAGTCTGGTTCTGAATGTAGACATTAAACAACAGTTCCTGTTCAGTGTAGATGTTAGGAAGAGATATGTCCAATCATTTACAAAACAGTCAAACCTGTCTTAAGCAGCCACCAAGGGAGTACTAAAAATTGGCCTCTTAAGACAGGTGGCTGTTTAATACATGTTATATTGTCTAAATTAGCTGATTTGGGAAAAAATAAAGGTGACTTTTAAAGAGAGGTGGTTACTTAATACAGGTGGCCGCTTCAGCAGGTTTTACTGTACCTGTGAAGTGATAGCTCAGTGGTGAGAGAAAAGAAAGTTGTTTTGAGTAGCACTATGTACAGCACTATGTATGTACAGTATATAAATCTCACTTGTCTATGCAAGAAGACTGGGAAGAACACAAATCTATGATAACTGACTTCTAGACATCTATACATTCCTACTTCTACTCAGTACCCACCATTCTTCTCTCTTCACTTGAATTTCACATTTACTTTAAATATGACAGCAACAAGAATGCATTTAATTTCCCAACAACATACAATTTCTTTTTTTCTTTTTTGACACTCAAAGAATGTTAGAAGAGGATTCTTATGCGATAAAAATATTAAACACTTCTTTTATATAGTTATTTACTTTAAATATTACTTAGCAACAAGGATGCATTTATTTTGCCAACCATATATAATTTCTTTCTTTTTTGACACTCAAAGAATGTTAACAGTGGATTTCAATGTTATAAAAATACTAAACACTTCTTTTATAAAGTTATTTACTTCAAATATTACTTTTACTTAGCAACAAGGATGCATTTATTTTGCCAACCACATATAATTTCTTTTTTTCTTTTTTGACACTCAAAGAATGTTAAAAGAGGATTCTTATGTGATAAAAATACTAAACACTTCAAAAGGAGCAGGAAATAGCTCAGAAAATGAGCATTGGGCTTAGAAACAGTTGGTTGTTTGGCATTTCTAGTGGGGTTTTTTCTTCTTCTGCATTCAGTTTCTTTATACTCCTTAAATTCAAACCATGAGATTTACTCCACAAACTTCACAGTCAGCAGCATGTTGTCTCTTTTGCCACAAAGTTTTTCTTCCATTATTTTGAGTTGTAGCCAGATGTTTGTCCTATATACTGTCATAATTATGTTGAACATCTTTGCAGTAGGCCTACATGCTCTGGAGTTCAGTGTTACAGTGACATTGAGGTATTATTACCACTTTGAGTTTATAGAGATGTGCACTATTTTAGATACCCAGAGATGCTATTTCCAGGCACTGAAGGGGTGAAGAAGGGATTTCAATTCCATATCAAACACATGGTGGATAAATCCCACATACCCTCTGCATAAAACACTGAGTTCATCAAATGCCATGGAATGTACTGTTCTGTCTATAGGAAATTAATCTGTAGAGGTTATAGATATAGTGTGTGTTTGAGACCTAATAGCTACTAAACAATCTGTTGAGGTGTCAATAAATATTCCTTTCTTTCTAATATTAACTGTTTTCATCCTAAACATGGCCTCCCTGTCCTGCTTCATCCATATCTTCAATGTTTGCCATCATGCATTGCTGTTCAGCCTCACTGACAAAGCATAACCAACATGTTTACTCATTCAGATACCTTTTCATGTCTGCCCCAGTTAAACTGTTTGTATTTATTTATAGCAGCTTACTGTTAAAGATGAATTCAAGGTGTATTTTGATTTGACATTAATAATAATAATAATAACAGTAAAACCCCTCTAAACCAGAATCCCCTCAAAACCAGACAATTAGGTCAGAATGTGTTCATTTAGTGTAAATCAAACCTCCGAAAACCAGACACTTCTAAAAACTGGACATTTTACTTGGTCCGATGAGCGTCCGGTTTAGAGGGGTTTCACTGTATTAATGATAATAATAATTAAAACATTTTTTAAATAGTTTAAAGGAAATTTTAGTTAAAACCACTACAAATAATATGACAAGCAATTTTACTATTCCTATTCATCCCTTTTTTAAATAGATAATCCTTTTTTAATTAATCAGGATCCCTTCCCTAGAATAATTCATGGATGTCCCTGACATACTTCCGTTTTGAAAGTAGCAACATTGAGAAAACAAGGCTAACTTAACGTGATACGTTTGATTTGAATCAATGAAGTGGTAAGCCTGTAGGCAATCACAGTACGTGCAATTTGAAAAACAACTTACAAACACTTGCTCAGATAACTTTAGCCTCCAGCTATCTTACAATCTTATACAATGATAGGTTTCCTTTAAGTAACCATGTAATGCAATATAACAATGAATTGTTTCTCTTTATACAACGCTATACAAAGTAACAAAGCCTTGTTTTCGTTTACTGGACAGGAAAAATGTTTAATGTGCCTACATCACTAAATAAGTGTTCGTTTACTCTGCTCATGCAGTTTTTATTGAAATTCTATATAAATAAAACAGTATTTTATTTTAAGAGGATAGAAATTCTTTGAAGTTAAATGCAAAGTGCGTATGCTATTTCAAATGCTAGAATGTTCTGTCTACTGGAAAATTTGTATAAACACATAAAAACACCTTGCTACTGAACTATTCATAAGGGCAATTCAAACATGCAATGCTTGGGGGTCGGGTGGGGGGTGAAGTGGGCTGTTGGTCCAAGCGTTATGCACCGTTATAGCCATTGATAAGATAAAAATCAATGTGCTTCAGTAGCATCGTTAAATAAAATAAACTTTACTTTTTTTCCATTATAGTCTAGCATTACACAGTATTACACAGGAAGGAAGGGGGAAGGTGTTGAATTAATTTTTTTAAATGCTTAAATTTAAAATCTGTCTTCCCAATCTTATAACCTATTTTTATTAATCCAAAACATAAAAACAACTACAGTCTCTCATCCCAGTTTTATAACATGCTTTTATTAATCCAAAATAAAGAGGAAATGTGTCAAGGTCACAAAATGAATGTGAGCCATGTGTTCGAAATCATTAAATATTAAAAGCTTTTCATGGCAATGTTTTAGCTGATAATTTTTTTAATTTCGAGGGTTTTGCAATGAAACATTGCAGAGCACATGTATACAGATTATTCAGAAGATTGTAAAATCTAGGTTACGCTATAAAATCTCTTATCTACAAAAGAGTAAAAAAAATACAATTTTTTATTGAAAAACCCGGTTACAAGTGTACGGTTTCACGATGAGATGCTATCCATGTTGAAGAAGATCAGGTTTATGATGCGACTGGGAAACATCAGCAAAGAAAATTAGTTTTTTAATTCGGTTAACATAGTACAAGGTCATTTCATTATCTGTTATGGAACGAAGAAGTATATACTATTTGAGAAAGTGTCTTGTAGCAGATCCAGAATGACTATCCAAATCCTATCTTCCTGGGCAGTTTCTTTTTTTTAATGTTCATTCCACACATAGTTAAAGCATTTTATGAATTTACTAACATTTAACCAAATCCAACCATCCCCTTATTTCATTTCTAGATATGCCAATGGTAAATCAGCATATTACACAACACAAAAAAATTTTGTTTAACATCCTAGCATGTTTATTCAGTAGATAATACCGGTAGGTGTAAAACATACATAATTTATGACATATGGTCTTCAAAAACCCACCTTCTACTCTTTTTGATAAGCAGCATAGGATCTTTTATATGCACTTTTCTATAGACAGGACAGCAAGTAGCATTATCTTTGATAAACCAGTTATTTTATTTTGATCTTATCATTTGCTACTGGACATCAAACATACGGTCATTTTGACACATTTTTAAAGAGGAAACCCAATTGTGCTACATAGGCTACTCTTTCTCATAAGCAGCAAGGGGCCTTTTATATGCATTTTCCCAGACAGGACAGCACATGACACAGTCTTTGATGAACCAGTTGTGAACCACTTGATGAAATGGAAAATATTCCAAACTGCAGATGGGTCCACTGACAAGGATTGATCTGATGACTGACTGCTTCAAAGGCAGACACTAGATCAGGTTACACAAAACATGTTTCTTCTATTCTCAACATGAACATAATTCTTTCAACTATCCAGCATTTCTGCACCCTACAAATGACTTCTATACTTAAAATGAAGCTTATTTCTGCTTAACCTTTCACCTGTATATTTCTGCACCATTTTATCCATTGTAGTGATGTGTGGTGTGGTATTGGAACACACAATGTATGGATAAACCTATTATACCTACTTGAGCTATGGGCTTGACTTGTTCCCAGTCTGACATTACCACAATAAAAGAAACATAATTCCCAAACACCCATTGAACTCTCCTGTTACACCTATTGGCCCAACCTCTTGTCTAGAACAAAACACCAGTGGTTAAGCCATCTGATTCAAGACCTGTAGGTACAGGGATCGAATCTCAATCAAGGCATGGGATTTTTAATATCAATAATGAGTTCTCTGCCAAATTTAATGAAAGTAAAGTTTGTTTTATTTAACGACAACACAATCATCGGCTACTGGAAAAGTAAAGTTTGTTTTGTTTAATGACGCCAGTGAAGCAAATTGATTTTTATCTTATCATCGGCTATTGGACATCATTTATATATGGTAATTTTGACACATTTCTTTTTATAGGAAACCTGCTGCTGCCACATAGGCTACTCTTTCTGATAAGCAACAAGGGATCTTTTATATACACTTTCCCACAGACAAAATTTAACGAGTTGCATACACTAGATGGACCGACCAGTAATCCACAACTGGTATAACAACTTGTTCTGAATGCAATGATTAAAACTTATGACTTGATGCTAAACAAATATTAATTTCTTCAGCAGGCCACGCATTGCAAATAACCTATGTCAGACCCCTAATAGTCAGCTCATTACGCATCCTACTGGGATGTCCTCAAACAATCATTTCATCAGAGTCAGACCAGCAGTAGGAAACAAGACCAAATCATTGATATTCAATATACCTACATTTGTCACAGACAGACTGGGAATAACTGTGCTTAGATCAGCCATAGGAAACATGACCAAATCATCGACATTCAATATACCTACATTTGTCACAGACAGACTGGGAATAACTGTGCTTAGATCAGCCATGGCAAACAAGACCAAATCATTGATATTCAATATACCTACATTTGTCAGACAGACTGGGAATAACTGTGCTTAGATCAGTCATGGGAAACAAGACCAAATCATCGACATTCAATATACCTACATTTGTCATAGACAGACTGGGAACAACTGTGCTTAGATCAGCCATGGGAAACAAGACCAAATTATCGACATTCAATAATACCTACATCCACAATTTGTCCCTAGGAGACTGAGAATGAGAATAACTCTGCACCATCGACTGTTGACCGGCGCATTAGTCTAAGAGAGTTGCAACATCAAGCAAACTAATCATAGTCATATCGCTCACTTCAAGTTGATTTCGCCATTTCAACAACCTCCTTACAATCAGCCAGCCGTGCAATGAAATCAATTGCAAATTTGATTCCACTGCCGCCACCAAAAGAGTCGAGATCAATATGATATAATGCTTTCATACAGGACTATATTCCAATTTGGTGTAACAGGTTTCTTTATCGGTTACGATTCACTCGCAGTGAGGGGCAGTCTGCCGGCTAGAACTCACTCACTATAGTTTACATAGCACTGATGAGATTTCTATACTTCAGACTTGTTGTCGCTGCTGTGGAATCATTTCTGATAAAACACTATGGCAGCCAGTGCCAGTAGTCTGCACTCTTAGCCGTGGCATTCTTAACAAAGTGCTACTTTCTGTGGACAGATCATGTTAGTTGTTTTTTTATGAAAAGAAGCAAGTAATATGAGGAGTCATGATTTGAAACATATTTGAGAAAGTAAAGTTTGTTTTATTTAATGCCACTAGGGCACATTGATTTTTATCTTATCATCAGCTATTGGAATTCAAACACATGGTAATTAGACACATTTCTTTAGAGGAAGCCTGCTGCCACCACATAGGCTACTATTTTTGATAAGATGCAAGTTTTTTTAATAAATACTTTCCATTAGACAAAACAGCACAAACTGGGGACTTTGATGAACCCGTTGTGGAGCACTGGTTTGAATGGAAAAGCACTTTAAAGAACAAGATAAACGTGAATATTTTGTTTAACATCGCTGTGAAAATTTTTCACCTTTAAAGAACAACTAAATGTGTTCTATTATTATTACGACAGGTGACAAAATGCTTAATACATGATCATTATTTATAACAATCCTCTAAAATCTATCAGCTTTTGTAACTGTGTTAAACATTCCAAAGTTGTTTAAACAGAAATCTGAGAGTGCACCAAGATGACTTTAATCTTTATTCTGCCATTGATTGGACAACTTGTTAAATAATACGGCCGATAGATGGCGGAATGCACTCACACACCAGACACACTGGCAAAATTCCTGTCATGTAGCTCAGTCGGTAGCGTGTCCACCTGTGAAGGGGTTTGTCATCGGATCAATCCTTCTCAGTGGACCTATCTGTAGTTTGGGCTATTTTCTCTTTCAACCAATGGTCCACAACTGGTTCATCAAAGGCTGTGGTATGTGTTGTCCTGTCTGTTGGAAAGTGCATATAAAAGATCCCTTGCTGCTTATCAGAAAGAGTAGCTTATGTGGAGAGCTGGTTTACTCCAATGAAAATGTGTCAAAATTATTGTATGTCCAATAAGCGATGATAAGATAAAAATCGATGTGCTCTAGTGTTGTCATTAAATAAAACAAACTTTACTTTTCATTCCTGTCATCTCAGAATCTCTTTAATTAAAAAAATAGCTATGGTTACAATCTGCAACTGAATTTGTCACACTGTGGAATTAAAAAAAGGAAAAATTCTGTGTATGGATTTATTTTTGTAACAACAGTAATTGTTAAGCTTTTCCGTTAATGCATTTTGAATATTAAGAGTGTGATGGCTTTATCGGGGAAGAACAAAGCCTACTTAGATCTTTACATGGAAATCTAATTGCCACGTTTCTACGGACAATAGTCAGTTTGTGTTGGAGGGTCTCACAGTCCAGTTGGTGTACTCACTGATGCATTATTATTTTTAAACCACATTTTCAGTCGGGCTTTTTATCTCTGAAATTTCACTTCATGCCCACGGTAATGAGTCATTGAAGTGCAATACAGCTCAGATCTACATCTTCCACTTGAAACATGGAAGGTTGATGGATCAATTCCAACTAGAGGCTCCATTAGTTGTGAACAGTTTAATAAAAACAAAAACATTATTTTTTAAATATAAAACGGGAAACTATTATACAGTGAAACCCCTTTAAAATAGACAAACAATTTAGTCCCAATGTGACCATTTAATATAAACGGACCCCCAAAAGAAACGATACCAAGACTGAGAGACTATTGAAGAAAAAACAAATCATTTTGCATGTTAGAAAGATATGAGAATGAAATAATTGTGTTCACAACATGCCAAAACATCATTGCAATAATAGAAATCAAAACATCTTTTGAAATGTAATGTTGCATGATGATGTTTTGGTTTTTCTTCAGTAGTCTCTCAGAGTATTGGTATTGTTTCTTTTGTGGGTCAGTATATAAAATCAACTCTGTGAGACTAGTCCAAGCCCGTGCAACGAGTGCGTGCATGATGAATGCTCACAAGGTTAATCACGAACGTGCAATGTACTGGACAAGACGTGTTTATACCAGCACTCTGACAGTGAACAAGAAAATGTCTTCCACCATACGTCTGATGTTATTTAGACAAGTTTATCCAGTCAAGATACATGCTCGTGTTCAATTCTGTGTTTAAAAGATGGATATGTTTTTTCGTAAGGTACGGTACCTTGTTTTTGTCAAGTCGCGGGTACGTTATCGCAGTGTACCCTCTGTTTACAAAGACGAAGAAACGTGTTGCCTACTGTTTGTGAAGTGAACGTTTTAATAGAGCGGTGTTTGTCAATTGGCAAACATGTAATTGTATTTATTTTGTGTTTACAAATATGAAAATACGTTTGTGAACTATACATTGTGAACTATAAGATACGTTATCATAGTATACCATTTCTCTGAAGAGGAGGATTCGTTTATATAAATATACATATATAAGATAAGATGTGATATTCTATTGTGTTCGTCAAGGGATATACGTACACGTGTTTAATGACCATATGAATGACGATCACTAACCGATGATAAGATAAAATAAATCAACGTGCTCCAGTGGCTTCGTTAAACAAAACAAACTTTACTTTTTTGTACATGTGTTCTAAATTTTAAGAAAAGTTTGTCTAGTAAAGGATACGTTCGTGTTTGAAGAATTCTAAATTTCAAGAAACATTTCCATGTGTTGTGTGTACTAACTGTGACATACAGCCATGTCCACCAAACCCATTACCTTGGTCGACATCCAGTCTAAAAACATAGAAACTCAAACTACTACAACGACGGAAGGCGTGACCACCGTGGACGTCGTATACATCCAGTATACTGAAGAACATGGAGGGGTATCAACGGACATTTCATACAATAAACCGCACATCGTCGAATACGTGAACGATTATGTAAATTGGAGCATCGTTACACCTATTGTTTTGATTGGATGTATTCTGTTGATAGTGGCAACATGTTTTTACTGGCATTCCAAGAAAGATCAACGGCGCATGCGTGAAATAATGGCAAACCAGATACTCACTGAAACACTGAATCCAAGTTTGGTTTCATCTAAACATGTTCGAGGGTCAGCTCGTTCTACAAAATCCTCCAGATCACGTAATTCAAGTTTATATGAACGAATAAGCTTCGTTCCAATCAAAAATGACAAGTCGTGCATTTCTGCTCACAAAAGCAAAATCTCCGGAACTGTATCTCAAAAACATCCAACAACTGATACAGTCGGTGAAGCAAAAGGTACATCATCTAAAGGTGTGTGCCATAATTCAAAAGATGTTGGAACATTTTCCTTCAACAACACGTCATGGCTGACGTCACAGTCGGTGAAAGACAACAGGATGAAGGAGAGTTTTGATTATGAGAATCCGTACTTCTCGGCACCAGGAAAACTCATCGGCAATAGACGCAGCAATGGCTACAGTTCCGACAATTCTCCATTCTTTCCCAACCACAACACCCCGACCACTGACTACGACATGAGTTCCGACAGAAGCACGTGTATCCCTCCTGTAGACACTGAGAGTCTGACGAATTACACATCCTTTAGTAACAGCAATCCTCCACAGAACCCGCATCCATCACTGGAAGCTATAGAACTGTCTTCCATAGCGGCATACCATGATGTGACCTTCCCTGTGAGAATGGGTGGATTCCAACACATCAATCCAGACACCATCACACAACTATCTTCCCAATCCAGCTACACAGACTGTACCAGCGACTCGCTGAGTCTACCCAGCAGTATTTCCAAATACCATGCCAGCAGACTGTACAACACCTCACACAATATCTACCCTCTAGCCAGCACACACAACTGCTCACCCATGCGATTCAATCTAACTGTTGGCAGTAGCATAGAGATCTCAGACCACTATTCGGACAACACATCCATGTTACCGTGTGTCGGTAGCAGCACGACTTCTGCTGGACTTCAAGTGACCTTCCCATCAAATCAGTTTGAATCGTTTTCAAGCGATATGGTCGTCTGTGACAATCTTGGTTTTGAACCAGACTGGCCCAGAGGGAAATCTGCCAGTGCTCCCACCACACGTCGAGGTAGCATATCAAAGGCGGATGTTGGAACCAATGTCAACGAGAAATCTTCATTTGGTACGAATTTGTTTCGTAGTTGGAGTCTGACGGCAGATATGGACGTCAGCTCACTGAGTCATCTGCATTCTAAGTTGCTGACACCGTTATCGCTGCATAAGGATGCTATGATGACGTTACCACAAGGAACAGCATGTGTGAACAGACTTTCTTTTCTAGATCACGGTCCAACCTCCGTATACAACATTAATAGAGGTTTCAATTCTGAAATGATGTCAATTCCAGTTCGCAAAGTCAAGTTTAATGTTCCAGTTCTTGACAAGAAACAATACTGGGTGTAAATTATTAACTATTTGTATTAATTTTCTTTCATTTTCACAGTTTAGTTATGTCTTTATTCTGGTTAAATACTAATTCTTGGATATGCATTGCATTTTGTTTTGTTCATTAATGTCACAATTTACCCTTTTTTGACCGTTGTCAAAGCACCATGTTAAATGTTTTGAAGAAGAATATATTCATATTATAACTGAACTTTGTTTTGTATTGTTTATTGAAATGTAATATTCTGGTCACTTACTTGTCTGTCATGGTCTTTATTGCCAAAGTCCCAGTCACACTGTCAGGTATTGAGGACTAAGTATTACTACTTTTTTAATACATACGGCTATATTCGTAATGATGATTGATCCTGCCACGTTTGTTTTGGACATGTTCAAAATAAGCGTGGGATTACAAAGTTCATTTCCGTTTTACTACGTTTTAATAAAAAAAAGTAAAGTTTGTTTTGTTTAACGACGCCACTGGAACACATTGATTTTTATCATCATCGGTTATTGGAC
>JAUTWP010110718.1:0-11754 GCA_033042655.1 Cyathermia naticoides
TGATATTGTCCAAGCTGTTATCTGCAGAACAGGGCTGAACACATAGTCACATGCGCTCGTACTCATGCTCCTTCTTCCTTTTAAGGTTAGGTTGAGCACTGTCACAAAGTCGAATTCCCCCAATTCATCCTGTCTGCAATTCTGTCAGGTAGATTGGTTGCCCTTGCAGAAGAAAGGACATTATACACAGTTATGATACAGTCCGGAAACTTGCGAACATGCTGCACCTGAATCGATAGAAAAGATAATGGTTATCAATGTTCCGAGATAATACTGAGCACAGTTTCAACAGGATGCATGGAAGCAATCCTTGTTTTTGGGCTTTGGATGCCCTCCAATTAACTATCTGCACGGGTTGGTCATACCATTTTATATTTTTTATGATGGCAGCCATCTTGGATTTTGGGCTCAGAATGACCTATATATTAAACAATGACATATCCAATGGATTTCTTATGTCAAAATTAGTCTGAAAAGACCCCTCATTGGTACATGTAGCTCATCTGGGTGCAGAAATATAGCATTTTATGTTTTTCAAGATGGCAGATGGCAGCCATGTTAAATTTCAGCTCCAAATGACCTTCACACTTAAATATAACCATTCCAATGGATTTGTCCTGTCAAACTTAGTTAGAAAGGATCCCTTGTTTGTATATGTAGCTCATCTGAGTGCTGAAATATAGCATTTTCTATTATTAAGATGGCAGCCATCTTGGATTATGGGATCAGAATTAGCTTTAAATAAACAAATTAACATCCCAATGGATTTGTCATGTCATAATTAGTCTGATATACCCCTCAGTTGTACATGTAGCTTATCTGGGTGCAGAAATATAGCATTTTATGGTTTTTAAGATGGCACCGGCAGCCATGTTGGATTTTCAGCTCAGAATGACGATCAAACTTAAAAATAACCATTCCTATGGATTTGTCGTATCAATCTTTATCTGAAAGGACCCCTCATTTGTACATGTAGCTCATCTGGGTGCAGAAATAAAGCAGTTTATGTTTTTCAATATGGCATATGGCGGCCATTTTGAATTTTGGGCTCTGGCCGAGTTAGCCGTCGCATTCTGGAGGTGCATAGGAGCTAATTTTTGTTTAAAATGGTTCAGGTAGTGAAATCAATCATACAAAAAAGGTAGGAGAAAAATGGTCACGGAATCCACATATATATGACTCTACTATTATATAGGTATATAAATAACAGTAAGTACATAATTGCTAATGGAAATTTAAAGTATAATATATACACATATATGTAGATCAAGGATATCAAATGACTAAACACAGACGTTTCAATTAAAGGAATTGAGCTCAGTCGATAGCGTGCCCGCCTTTGAAGCGGCCTGTCGTCGGATCGATCCTTCTCGGTGGACCCAGCTTCAGTCTGGGCTATTTTCCGTTCCAATATAAAAGATCCCTTGCTGCTTATCGAAAAGAGAAGCCGATGTGGCGGCAGTGGGTTTCCTTCTAAAATATACATGTATATCAAAATGATTATATGAATGACGTCCAATAACCGATGATAAGATAAAAAATCAATGTGTTCCAATGGCCTCGTTAAACAAAACAAACTTTACTTTCCTTTTTCAGGAATTGAATAGTTAAAAGGTATTTTAATATTAAATAACATTCACCCACTTGTGGATGATTATATTCACATTATTCCATTGATATGCAGGCCAACACCCTTCGTTTATAGTCTGTCTGCACATAATTAACACACTAATTTAGCACGTACCAACAACGTTTGTTTACACAGATCTGTATTTAGGTATGCATCTATAATAATTATTATAGTCAACCTGTCGAGTAACAAAAAAAAGGTCTTTTAATGGCCACGTTTATATCACTAATCTGGATATGGTGATGAAGTTTTCAGTTTTCTGGAGGTTATCGACCGGCCCAGTTTGACGATGAAAGGTGTCTTCAGCCCACACTTTCATGTTGTGATTAAATGCTTCTAGATCTTGATAATATAATAAATACGGTACTAACCTTTCTGGAACATTTTTTTAATATACATGTACCACCTTGAGTTGTGCTGATGGGGTTTTCATCCTTCTTTTCTCTGCATACAAACATGATTTTTGAATACACATGTGACAACCGCATATGTGATGTCATCAAATTGTGTTCTGTTGTGGATTCCTAATAAACATCCTTATTCCAGTTGTTTTGTATGAAGCTTTTATCGTTTTACTAAATTAATGTCTTTTCAAATTTGAATAACGTTGCAAATATTGAGTGTCGCTTAACGTTTTGTACCTAGTATAGGTTACTTAGTAATGGATTAGATATACATGTAGTAGAAGATAAAGATGGTAGTAGAAGTTAAAGATGGTCCTTTTAAGACGCCTAATACAGGTCGCATTGTACTAAATTTAAATATTTGGGACTAGGGACAGTTGGCTGCTTAATACAAGTTGCCAAATGACAAGATTTTACTTACTAGTATTTAGATGTGTTCGTTCATATGGCATTTGAAAGACAGAACTGCATACACCATGACCTTTGATGAACCAGTTGTGGGCAAATTGTTGGAGTGAGAAACAGCTAAATTTGTGCACCGTCAATTCATTCTCAGACAGATGGAGCTCAGACAGAGGGAGTGACCCAACGACCAACTGCACATTCCACGTCGCTTCATGAAATAGTTGTGGGCAAATGATTTGAATGAAAAATAGCCAAAATGGTCCACTGTCAATTCATTTTCATACTGAGAGGGATCGATCCAACGATCAATTGCACATACCACAGCATTTGATGAACCGACACTCGGTGCCAGTACTTAATGGAACAGAAAATGTAGAGAAAAACATGAACAAAGAACAAACAAAGAGAGATTTCATGCTGTTTATCAGTCAGTGCTAGAGTTAACAAATCTGACGAATCAGTGAATTCGTAACAAAGACATGGGAAACATCTATGTGTTTGCAGAAATGTATAGAAAACACTTCAAAACCGAATCATGGCAACATAGTAATAATTACATCTATGTTGTAAAATAGCTAGTGAGGACCACATATTCACAACATGGAATACACGAATTTCACTGTGCCCTTTTAAGAAATGGCACCAATACAGGAATTTCACACAACAGTGTATTACTTATTAACATGTTACATATCAACAATGCATTACAAAGATGTACATCAATATATAGGTCAGTGTTCATGTGGGTATTTCTGCCATAGTACTGTTTAGTAACAGGATTTGACACTAAGGTTGTGTAAACATTAATTTACAAATACACAACACATTAGTCTAGTTATTTTCAAACAGATTCTACATGTATAAATAAATTTAATTAAAGAAAAAAAATTAATGTTAAAATGAGTTTTACATTAAGTTTAATGTATTATAAAGCCATTATGCCCATTTGAAAGCAAAACGAACACAATCATGTCCATGAAATGTTATTAGCTTATTTTGTAGGTTTACATATACAAACATTTACTAGTCAACTGCCACAAGTGCAACAGTTTTGAAATATGACAACTTAATAAAAAGACAGCATGTACAGCATATGACCCCCCATCCCCCAAGATAGGACACACTACATTATTAATATTCCTTGAATGTTTAATATAATAATTTGTGTTTTATTATATTTAATTAATTGTATTATTTACTGATATATTGGAGGTGGTTAAAGCATTCACTGATGCATAGAAGGATCTCACCAGAGTTGTACCATTATTCAATTAATTTTTTTTTATTAACCGATGCTCTACAACTGGCCAAAGGTTGTGGTATGTGTAATCTTGTCTGTGGGATGATGCATGTTAAAAGATCCCTTACTACTAATGAAACTGTTAAAATTACCATGTTTCACGTTCAATAGCTGATGATTAAACCAACAATCAGTGTGCTCTGATGCCAATAAATGAAACAAACTTTGCTTTACAGAGACATTACAAAAAGTGTAATTATAATACAACTAAATAAAGTAAAGTTTTATTTAACGGCACCACTAAAGCATATTGATTTTTATGTTATCATCAGGTATTGGACGGCACACATACATATGGTAATTTTGAAACATTTATTCAGAGGAAACCAGCTGCTGCCACATAGGCTACTTTTTCCAACAAGCAGCAATGGTTCTTTCCCACACAGTACAGCACATACCACGACCTGTGATGAACCAATTGTGGACTATTGGTTTGAAAGGAAAATAGCCCAAACTGCAGATGGGTCCACTGAGAAGGATAGATCCTATGACCGACAGCTTCACAGGCAAACACGTTAACAGAATACATCTAATTCAAGATCTAGAAAAGCACATGATTATAATTAAATAGATTGAACACACTCTATTGAGTTTGTAAAAAACTTTAATAGTTTTATTTTTTAACAAAGATATTTTTACACTGAGGCTGAAAAATAAAAAGAAAGAAAGAAAATAAGCTTGTAATAATAAATACAAAAAATGAAAATAAATTGAAAACAGAAATATTTAATCTTATCACAATTAAAGACAGTAAGGTCCCGCCCAAAAACTTCTTGAGTATGTGACAATAAATAAAGAATTTATTTAAAGACTTCATTCATGAACATGTTGATGTGGACTTGAACAATTCATTACGTGTTTCTGAAAGAATATATTCACAAAGCAGGATAATTTGATAATAACAGAGGTATACATCAAGAAAAATAGTGATGTAAACAGTTATTTATTTTACATGTACATGTACAATGTTACACAATACTTGAAAAAACAATTACTTTTACCCAATCAACTTTAACTTTAGATTTTCAGCATACTCAAATATGTAACTGTTAGCTCAGACTCAAAATCAAGTAATTTAAGTCAGTTATTCAAAATAAAGTAACAATTTCAGTTTCTCAAAATCAAGTAACGAGATCAGTTACTCAAAATCAAATAACTACAAGGGCATACTTATTCAAATTTGAGTAACAGACTCAGACTCAGTGAAGCAACTTAAGTTTAGTTACTCAAAATCCTGTAACAAGTTCTGTTACTCAAAATGAAGTTAATATAAGGCCACACTTACTCAAACTTGAGAAACAGTGAGCTCAGAGTCAAAATGAAGTAACTACATGTACTCAAAATCAAATGAGTAATTTCTGAGCAGACATAAATGGTGTGATAACTATTTAACATTAATGAGGACACTGACATTCTGCACAACCTCACACCAAGTCAACATTACAACAGTTAAAAATAGCCATAAAACTATTGGTTGAGTGGACACAGAATATAAAATTATGTAAAAAGGAAAGATTTTTTATTTAATGATGCCACTAGAGCATATTGATTTATATCTTATCATCGGCTATTGCACGTCATTCATATGGTAATAATGACACATTTCTTCAGAGGAAACCTGCTGCCACAAAAACTACTCTTTTGGATAAGCAGCAAGGGGTCTTTTATATATACATTCCCACAGACAGGACAGTACATATCATGGCCTTTGATGAATCCGTTGTGTACCACTAGTTGGAATGGAAAATCAGAATATATGTTGGCATGGTTACTGATGGCAACCATTAAGTGTAGATGTGACCATGTCATAATTGGGGCTCAAGACGGGCATCTTCTTTAATATATTTTACTTGACTTGCATTACAAACAGTATTTTGTTTTATTTCATCAGCTGTCTGTCTGTGTGTGCCTGTGTGTGTGTGTGTGTGTGCGCGTGTGTGTGTACGTGCGTGCATGTATTTTCTTCTGGTTTATACTTATTTTTATATGCATCAATATTGTCATGGACACTATTATAATTTTGCACTTCTGTCTTTCAAACTGACTCTATGCTATTACTAAGTATACAACTAAAACTTAAATCAAAGATACAAACCGTTAAGCATTAATCTGTTATCTACATCATATATAATGCATTCTGTCAAGTCTATTTTGATTATGTATGAAAACATGGACACTTGCGTGAACACATTCAAGAAATATGTACACCAGTTGAATTAATATATACAGGTAAAATATGCATACAAGTATGCTTGTCAAAGGTAAAAAGTGTATTCTTCATACAACTATAAGATATGACGTACTACATTTTATACACAACTTCTATTGAAGCAAATAACAATAAATTACAGATTGCAGGTGACTATGTACATTGGTGTTATAGCTAGACATAAGCATGTGTGTAACAGATAAGCAAAATATCAACTATGGATACCATCATTACATTTCCCAGTCTTTGGTAAAGAACTTCGTAAATCTACTATTAATAATCTTTTCACCAAATTTAATCAAATAAAATTAACACCATATTTTGGTCATTAAATTAATAATATGTGCATGATTCAAGGCATGAAATAACAGTTTAAAAAATTGCATCATGTTTGGTAAATAAAATTTAAAAAAAGGACTAGCCAAATTGTGACTAAGAAAGTAATTTCCTTTTTGCTTTGCAAAACATGATCCAATCCTTATTTAGTGCCCTATGAATACATGATTAATTAGCAATATGCAACTCACATACATAGAAAATACCTGTGGTAATAATTAATTAATCATCAGAAAGATTCCTACAATTACTATCATGTATTTTCCATTAACCATAGTTCTATAACTAACACAATATATTGGTCTCTACTAAGTATTATAGATCTTTTATAAATAGAAGCAAGTGAGATTTGAACAGGTGACATCATTGGTAAAATAAATGTACCCAACAAGTGAACATATAGCAAATGAAGAATAAATAGATTGGTTAATGAGAAAAAGCAGGAACACTTATCAGGGAGACCGGTGTGTCTTGGTTTGTGCAATTCGAAAACAAGGCTAGTCCCGCTTGGAAACTAGATTTCTCTGGCTATAGTCAACTATTTGTTTTCAAAACTAGCACCATTCACATCCTTGATTATTGGGAATTCATCATTGCTAACATAATTAACAAAATATTAATACTGAGTCAAACCTATTCAAACAAAACCAGGAGCCCGAGAAATCAGTCCCAGGTGAGACTAGCCGTATGTTGAATTGCACAAATCACGACATGCCCGACCGCTGCTTATCCTAATTAATAGATCTTATCTCAAAATGACCCAGGCTGTCTAGTATGTTTCTACTGATATGAATGACTCATGCTGATAAGCATTTTTCTAAATGATCGACCCATTCTTAGTTTATACATGCACATGTATACATGTACAGAATTAATTTAAACATTTGTTATCAATTAATATGAATGCATTATTCTAATACTTCATTCATTAATATTACAAACAAATCATTGATGTCACTAATACATCTGCAATTTCACAATTAAATTTGAAGACAGAATGAAATCCTTGATATTGAATAAAATCAATATCACAATGAAATCACTGATGTCAGTTAATTTATATGTGTCAAAAATAAATCAATGTCACAAATAATTGACGTTACAATCAAATTATTGTTGTCACAAAATCTTTATTAATGTCACAATTATATAACTGATTTCAAAATCAATTCATTAATGCTACAAATAAATCAATGTCACAATCAATTGATGTCACAATCAACTCATTCACCTCACAAATAAATCAACATCATAATTATATAATAGATGTAAAAATGTTTAGTTTTTCAATTTTAATGATCAGACATTAATGTGTGCATAATGATGTGCCAGTTAGTGGCTTGTTTAAAAAATCATGTTTTGTATAGATACTAAAACAAAATGCAGATTACACGTAAAGTTAAACACATGGGAATACAACATGTACAATTAGACATCACATCCGATACTTGCAGACACCATACATAGCACGTTCAGCTTATAAAGACACAAGTACAGAAAGTTCATTGCTTGTAACCTGTTGATTACAACCTCAGTGACCAATTTATTTTACCACAAACCCTACATACATACAGGTAAACCTGCTCAAGTGGCCTCCTGTATTAAACAACCATCTGTCTTCAAAGGTCACCTTTATCTTCTACCAAATCAGCTAATTTAGTATGATATGACTTGTATTAAGCAGCCACCTGTCTTTAAGAGGGCATGTTTTGTTACACCTTTTTGTGGCTGCTTAAGACTGGTTTGACTGTAGTTATAAATGTTGAAATAAAAACTGGTTTGAATCAAATGACACTTATAGGAGCTGACTTACAACACAGACCTATGAACATATCTGGACAGACATTAAGAAACAATAGATATTGCATTTCAAGGCATCAAAAACATTCGGAATAAAGCCAAAGAGTCCATACATTTTATTTTAACTTGTGACATTAAGGTTAAACCATGGCTGCTGTATGTATTGGAGGTTTTAGTGTTGAAACCAAAAACTGTTAAATGTTGGTGTCAACTTTGGCATTAAAATATTTAAGAGATTTCAAAGACAGACTTGCATTTGTAGAAAATGAAGTCCTACAAAGTCAAAATCTTTATATTTGAAATTTGATACAAATGTGACTCCGGTAGTTTTGAAAACATGTGTAGTGACTTGTTTATATGTACTTTTATCAAACTTGATGCTACATGTGTAAATGACATGACCATCAGAATTATTTCTTCAAAGTATTTCAGGAGAACCTAACCGAAGAACCTAACTGAAATTTTATAGCTCAATCTTCGATAGATACTATCCTCCGAATCTCACCCTACCCCCGTTCCCTACCCATGTCAAAGAAAACATCTGTGAAATTACATTGTCCAAGACATTTTGCCCATTTCATTGTTGTAGAGTTCAGAACATGATTCCTTATGTTACATTAAGATGCCAAACTGTGAGAATGTTTCTAATCCATCATCAGGGCTTAAGTGTATCATGACATTTATTTTGTATTGTTATTGAAACATTAGTATACATGTATTAAAAAACATCACCATTTTTCAATGATTCATGAGTGGAGTTTCTCAAAACTATTTCTATACATCATTTGATTCGGTGTTCAGAGATATGATTATAACATTAAACATCTGTCATTTTGATTTTAAATTGGTGAATAGCAGACAGAAATAACGGACGTGGGACTCATTTAGCTTGTCACAAGGTTACTATTCCAGAACAGAGTCGAGAGACAGAAAAAGATTTGTTACTGCTGGCATTTTAATGACATAACATACAAGGAGCTGAGTGAAGCCAGACATGGCACACAATGCAGGAATACTACTAAACATAAACATCAAGAGGTAAGTAGTTGTCAACGAAGGTGCAATAAAGCTCACCAACCAGATGATGTGATAATTATGATATACACTGTATACCATATTTACCACTACTTAGAAATAATGTAGCTTGCACAATGCAGTTTCAATAACGCTTAGAAATAATTGTTGTGCACAATGTTTTTACATGTGTATATAATTATATATTACCCCGGGGAAATAAAAATCATAATTTCCCTAGGGAATTATCATGCATGGTCTAACTGGTAATTTCATTGGGTAGTTCAGTTCACTTTGTCCAATGAAAGTGCTGGTGATGGCAAAGGACAATAACACAAAAATATGTATGGTATTCTCCATTATAAACTGAATAGTTTTTCTATGAAACTAACTTTATATATAGTTTATATATAAAATTTACCATATGCCTTAGAAATTTATTGTGCAAACTGTTGTTACATACACATGTGTATGTACAATTTACTGTAATGCAGAATTTGACATGTATATGCGGCATGTGTATATAGCTTAGAAATAAGGTACTGTGTACAATTTAAAACTTTACATACCTGTATACGTTATCTATAGAAGTATATACTGTGTGCTTATAAATAATGTACCATGCTCAATGAACTTTCACGTACTACATGAACACAGCTTAGAAAATAATATATTGTATGCACAATGCAGATATATGTACCGAATGCATATAGATGAACAAATGCATCACAAAAGGAAAAGTTGTAAATCATTGTGTCACAGAAGGCAGTCTATTGTCAGATCTGTTTAGACATGTATGAGAAAATGTCTGATGTATTAAGTACATACGGGTACATAGTCTTGTCTGGGATACTACAAAAACAACTTGATGATGCATACATGCATGCATTACACATACTATATGTACATTGGATGACTTGTTTCCTTGATTAAAAGAATAGACAGCAAAACTCAACAATCAAGAAATAAAAAGATTTTTCACTTTTAAACCATTATATGATGCTCCTAAGTGTAACAAATCTATGGCTTTCAATGTGGATGGCCAAATTAGCAATTTCATTATAAAAATAATAATTTGATTAATATTGTTTTTCAAGGTTCTGTTAATTGAGTTAAGCTGTAATAATTCTAGCAAATGAAGGAAAAAGCTATTTCAATGATGTTAAATTGAGATGAAAACATTTCAGAGAAATGTGACTAATTTGCATACATCACAGTTTGAGACATGGGAGACAATTCACTGATGAGACAGGTTCAAGATTTTCTATAATTTACTGCTGCAGATATTCCTGTAAACTGTTCTCAAATGAAAAAATCCTGTAAACTTAGACAAACTCAAGACTACAGACTGTGTCATCTCGAGTGTTCCTCTTTGCCAAACTGATGCCTTAACAATATACATGTTGTTTTCCAGAATTGGATCTAGAAATTTCATAACAATGGGGATTTGTCTACACCTACCATAAATTTTACTATCATAGTATTAATAATAAACCATTCATTCAGATTTCTTTTGATGCCATATTTCTGATATTTGTTTAAATGCTTCTCAACTGTCAAATGTTCCCTGTACATTTTATTCACCCCTCAGTTACAGCATGTTTTCATTTTAAAATGATTTAGAATGGCAACTACCGTACTGGTACACTAACTGGTTTAGTCAGTAAGAATTGCACATTTCTTATCTGTATGGCACGTGGGTAACAAAGACAAATTAATACGCTCACAGTTGTCAATAAATAAATTACAAAGGAAATAAAACTGATCGATTCAATCAATGCTTATGAAGCATATCATACATTTACAAACTCAGTTAAAATTCAACAAATTCACACACACTTTTTACCACAAGTGCTGTAATGACAAATTTTATAATTTTACAAAGTTTAATGCATCTCCTGATTTTCTCTATTCCATATATTCCGGAAGTCAAGTAACAGTATTTACTCTAATACAGAACTTAATTATGACTGTTCATTGTAAAAACTTGTAAAATTTTAATAACCAAGTAGATAATCTTATATTAAATACTTGGTTCCTAACAGGTGAAGAGTTTAATAATGATAAACATTAAATGATTTATCATTCTACCTAATTAAAAATATTTAACTTGCACCTGGTGAATGAATGTTATAATTAATTATGATAAGTGCTTCATTACAAACTGATAAAAGATAGCATTTAATTTCATTATAACTATTTCATCTAGCATTGAATTTCATTATAACTATTTCCTTTGGCATTGAATTTCATTTTAAATACTTCATTACCAACTGGTAAAGGATGGTATTTAAGTACGACAAATTAACATTATGAATAACTTCATTTACCAACTGATAAAAGATGTTATTAATAAATATAACAAGTTAATCATTATGAATACTTCATTTACCAGCTGGTAAAAGATGGTATTTATGTATGATGAAGTTAATCATTATGAATACTTCATTTACCAGCTGGTAAAAGATGGTATTTATGTATGATGAAGTTAAACATCATTATGAATACTTCATTTACCAGCTGGGCATTTCCGTGAAAATATGGACAACGGTCTTCGAAAAAAATATCAGAATTTTGATAGAATCTTTGGTTATTATGATAGGATATAACATAGAAGTCCAGGAAAACAATGAATCCAACCAATGGGTGCTTTAAT